>JBCJKH010026587.1:0-16851 GCA_039877255.1 Loriculus beryllinus
TCATGGTTTAAACCCCCTCCTCCCCCCTTCTGCTGTTTTTCACCCCACCCCCCCCCCCCCCCGTTTGGTAATTAGGGACATAGGAGCTCAAGCTAGGCTCTAGGCTGTCGTAGCATTATTAGTCATATTTTGTCAACAAAAGATGTTCAGCATGTACTGCTGCAGAGAGCAATGACAGGGTCACATTAATGACCAGAAGAAGTTTTGATTTTTAATGCCTCTGGTGTTTCAGTGCAGAGAACAAAAAAGAATGAAAATTAAAGGCAGTACTTTTAATTTTTCTTGATTGGAACAGCTGTAGGAGGGTGTTTTCAATTTTGTCAAAGCAACAGCTCCCCTTGATATCATTAAATGTGCTGTGGTTTTGTAAAGCCTCTAAAATCATACTGTCATCAGCCTCGTAACTACTTGTCTACTTTTAATATGCAAATGTTGTGATCTAGAGTTCCTTCAAACACTGTGTTACTCTACAGAAACGCTGGTGAACTTGATTTACTTATTTTCATGGCTCACCTCAAAAATCTTTATGAAAATACTTCAGAAATTGATTTCTCTTTCAATTACTTGGTACAGAGTGACAATAATCACACTGAACTAGAGATACATTTATCAATTAGTTGTATGGTAGATTTCTTCTGTGATTATTCTAAACTTCCTTGCCAACAGTTGGTGAAGGCATGGTCTGAGATGAACTTTTTTTCCTAAATTAAACCTTCGGTCATTAATTTTGTGCTGTAGTTATCTCTGGTAGGATTCCTATGCTGAGCTCTGGGTGAGCTTGTGTAGTAGAAACATCTGGTTATTTGGCAGATTCTGCAGACAAATGTGTTGCCAGATGTAGAGCTGTCTCCTCATTTGCCTCATGATTTGGCTTTTCTTGGCAGATCAACTCAGATTCCTAATGCCATTTTTTTTCCTGGTTTTTCTTTTTATGATAAAGACAGTAATTCAAAGGCTTTAAATTTCTGAGTGGATGTTTATATGGTAGAAGTTCTTCTTGAAATATCACTGAAAGAGCATATAACAAGAAAGAAAATTCTGGAGGCAGTATAAATCATTCACCAAAATTGTAAATAACCTCTTTGTGTTTTCATGTAGCACATAAATCTGCTGAAAATCCCAATCAGTACAATGATGTGTGCTGTCCAAACATTGATAATCATGATACTTACTGCTCCGGAGAGCACTATGATCTGGCAGTATTTGCACAAAATATATCTCAGCATGCTGTGTGCAGATTTTTGCAATTGAAGTTACAAAGGCCCATGAGAAAGCCCCAGGTTATCTGGCAACATTTCTCAAGCCTTCCTGTGCACTGAAAAAGCAAAATAGCTTTTCAGGAAAAATAAACGTCTGGATGTGGGAAAGTCCTGATCGTAATACTTTGAATAAGGCTGGTCAAGAACAGACGTCATGATAATAGACGTTGCTCTGTCAATAACATCATCTGTTCTGTGCACACTGACAAGGAACAATAGGTACATTTGCTAATATTTTCCAACCATCCTATCAATAGATCATTTATCTATTGACATAACCTCTAAATAATTTTGTTCTGTGCACCTACACTGTTCTGCTGCATGCATGCTTCTGGGAAAACACTTGGGAGTTGGTTCCTTCTGCCCACATTTGCTTTTACAAACTCGGTCTCTTTATAGAGAATGGTATCTGAAGGGGGCCAAAGAGGGAACCAAAGAGTGTCTCCTCATCAGGGACTGTAACAACAAGACAAGGGGTAATGGGTTTAAACTTAAATAGGTGAAGTTCGGGTCAGATATAAGGAAGAAGTTCTTTATTATGAGGGTGGTGAGGCACTGGAACAGGTGCCCAAAGGGTGGTAAATGCCCCACCCCTGGCCAGTCCTCAGGGCCAGGTTGGATGGAGCCTTGGGCAATTAGTTACATGGTTTAATGTGAGGTGTCCCTGCCCATGGCAGGGGGTTTGGAACTAGGTGATCTTAAGATCTTTTTCAACCCTAACTATTCTATGATTCTATGATTATGACATTTTAGGTTGTGCTTACTTTCATAGTTTTTTATTTTGATTCCTACAGTGACTTTTTTCTTCCCTAGACAATAGATGAGTAACATAATCTTGTTGGATATTTAATTTTTTATCTCTTTTGTCTCATTCACATAAATGCTATTAGGGAGGCTTATTTCCTTCACATTAGTTTACTTGTATAAATTTGACTAGCCCCAGAAGAAATGTTAATCTCTTTTGATGTAAATTCTGCTTCATATGCCAAGACCAGGTGGCAAGACTAGATATTAATGAGATCATAAGGGGTTTAGACAGTTTCTTCAGCATGCAATTCTTTAGTCTGTTTTATTACAGACAGACCATTTATCCGGTTACATCCGCTGGAAGTCAGTTTTTGTGACTTCACTGACTACCTCTCTCTAATTTTGTTACACAGTGCATGCAGAGTTCCTATGTGTATTGGGGCTGTGTGGTACACAGTCTGCCTGCCTGCTTCATCTGAGATTCCCAAATTGTGGTTTGCCTGGGGGTAAAACCGTTGAATAGGAAACAATTTCTAAACTGCAATAATTGAAGATTGATGTAAAAATGCTATGTAATGAAAAAGCAGAAAAGTTGAAGAAGTTTTTGTGAGGAACTATGGACTTATTCTAGCCTTTTAGAATGAAGCTCAATTGAGTGTTTTGAAGCTGATCAGCCTTTAAAATGAATGCAGATTAATAATTTAAAGATGAATTATCTTAATGTCATCATATTTGGCATCATTCCTTCTCTTTATGTATGTAAATGTGTCCTATGCTGTGTCCTATTAGTGAACTATCAATAGAAAGAAAAGCGTTTCTGAAGCAGAGTCTGAGTGAACAGCTGCATGGTACTGAGTTACCGGCTGGGTCTAAACAATGACACATATCCAGATTTGGCAAAGATGAAAGTAACCCTGTTTTATTACTTTTATTCCCAATACACTGGAACAATTAATCAAGACATGCTACCTATGTGAAAATATGTTTCCTGTGATGCTCTCAAAATAAGGGTGACCTTAGCATAGCTGCTGCCAAAAGTAGTGGCCAAACAAGAGAATTCAGATTTAATTCACTTTCATTTTGTTTTAAAACAGTAGACAAATACATTTATGTTATCTTTTTTTTTCTCAGCCTCATTTTTTTCTTTTTTAAAATGCCCGTTCCAATTCTAGGCATAGGCAGTTCAGCATAAATGAATACTGATGATGAATTAATTCAGTCTACACTATTTCTTCATAGGCTAAAAGTAGGTTATGGTACAAAGCTCTGGTTTCTTGTGGAAGTGCTAATCTGAGGCCAGCACAGGTACATAAGAGTGAATTAATTCACTCATGTTGTTTTTTTTCAAAGCAGGAGTATGACACTGAAAATGAAGCTGGCTTTTTAAAACTGACTTCAAAATGTCACTGTAGCATTCTTCTTTTATCTCCTAACAGTGTATTGCTATCTTGTATATGTGCCTTCAGGAATTATCTTATTCTATAACATTAATATTGCTCTTTACAGTTACTGACTTTGATTTAATTTTCTTCTGAAGTGTTAGAAGAACCAATGAAAAGAAATCTGTATTGCTAAATTGTGCACCTGTCTGTGGTAACGTGTATGTTAAACTTGATACCACTGTAACTATTACTTCTTCCCTACTGAGTCCTTACAGAAGTGAATAATCCAGTTCGGAAGTTTAAAAACCACTGTAAGTGAATTTACCTAGTTGTTTTTTGGTTAGGTAGCCACATTTAATCTCTGTGTTAAGGAGAAACTATATGGTTGAAGATCTTTGTTCTACGGTGAATAACAGTATATTAAGCTGTCATAATTCCACTGCTACATTTAATACAGAGCTCATACACTGACCACAATGGGAGCAGAATTTAACTGATAGGTACAGTGTATTCTGCCCAAGAAAATTTTACACTTTAGCTGAAGCAAAGCAAATGTAAGAATAGATCTTAGGTGAAGAAATGTGATACTCTTTACCCTAAGGGACCAAAAAAGCATGGAATGAGAACTACAAAAGCTTGACATGCACAGGCTTGTATGGTCTACCTTACTAATTGCTCTAAAATTCCTCACTGGCTGATGTATTTTTAAAATATGAAGAGAAAATTGGTGTGCCATTGCAATTTATAAATAATTCTTGTGCATTTAACTCATCATTTTCATCATTAGTCAGGAAGCAATTAACATCTTAAATGCTAATTTGTAGACTATTATAGAAATATCCGTTGATATTAGTCTGCGAAGATGGGAGTGTGGCATGGTAGATTATTGTAGCATGAAGACTGAAGGGAAGAATACTGTATGTTCCAATTCAGTGTCAGCAAGAATTGATATGGTGTGGTTCCATAAAAAGCTGGGAGATTTATTTTAACCTCTGGAGGAAAAATAACAAAGCACAGGTATATAGAAAGCCTTACCTGAAGAAAAAAAAAAGTAAAACAAAAAAAGGGTTACTTTTAATGTCAGATTTATATTGGTTTTTTTCTTAAGCAGAGTTTATAGATTAACACATTTTTGCACGTCAAACATTAGAAATTTTAAAAGGCTTGTTAGCCTTTTCCTGTTTTAATCTCACTAAAATTACGACACCTGGAGAGCTCCAGCATTCAAAGACTGGAAATTATGTGCAAGCAGACATGCTCACTGGTGGTACATGCAAAGGACTAGGTTTCCAGTTTATTCTCTTTATCATTGTTCATTCCAGTCAGCAGAGAAGATTCTGAAATCCTTCGGAACATAAGAAACTCATGCATGAGGGCTGTTTTTAGAGAGAGATACAGACCAAGTCAGAATTTAATGCTTAAAGGACAGACAACTGTAGCAGGGCTTGAAACATGAATTTGGTGCCTGACATTGGCAGTTACTCTGTGATGTTCACTCGGGGGTTCTGTTTCCAGAAAAACAGGGTAATGATACTGCCTTCCTTCTCAGGGCACTTTGAGCTTTGTGTCTTCTAAGCTCTGTCATGATTATTGTTTAAAATATTAATTAATTGTGTACTTGTATCCCTCTGGACAAAGACAACCAGAAGACGGTAACAAAAGTTATGTAGTCTCTGTTGCCGTTCTACCCTCCCATCTCTTTGAATGCTGCTATATTAATTTTTAAAAAATCCTGGTATTAGCTTTTTAGGCATGGAAGTATGAAAGAGACAATTTTACCATTTTGTCATGCTACTAGTTATGATGATTGGCAAAGTCATGTTTTCTTAACTACAGAAACAAAATTTCTAGGTCCGTCAAATGCCAAACACTGTTGGTTATTTTTGCCAAGGCAACTTTTCATTTTCATTTTGCTAATAACATCTGTATAGCACCTAGACTCATAATTATTATTGCCCACCTCTCTCCTAGATGAGCAACAGAGCTCAAAGTCTTTCTTGTCAACCTCCTGCTTTAGCAGCAAATTTACTAGTAAGAAAACAAATACATTGATAAAATTCAGTTGTCTGCTCAAGTTGTTTGCATATACATTCAGAAAGTGGCACCTCTGTGGCAAACTGCTGGCAACTGTCCATCTAAATGAGCTTGTTATTGCACACACATCCATTTTGCTATTTCCAGCAGGTAGCCTCCCGGAGCTCACTGCCTGTGTTCACAGGGCCTCATCACTGAACATATATTTACATAATCATTTATGTCTGATAGAACTATATTTGTTGAATCCAAGTATTTTTACTTAAAACTAATTATAAATTCTAAGAACTTTGAAATATTTTGTTTTCTACCTCTCATATAGGAAATATTGTTTATTTATGTGTGAATCCCTAGTCGAACTGAAGTTGATGAGAGTATGAGCAGGGGCTAGAAGTGAATATGTCACCAAAGTTACATGGGTGTTTTCCACAAAGTCAATTAGAAAAGGTATCAGGATAGCAATGAGAGCATTCAGACGGTTCTGAAAGACAAATAAATAACCAAGTATTCAAAGTAAGCTCTCTAAAAATAATCATTCTGTAATAAATCTTTTAATGAAAACTTTAGTAGAGAAAACAAAGACAAAATGATGTTGAAACCAATACCAACAAACAAAAACAACTGGAAATTTAACAAACTCCCTTTACTGAAACAATTGTACTCTCTAAAACACATGTATAATGTTGTATTTTCCTGATTTCCATGGAATGTTGAAAGGTAATTATTTCATTTTTTTCAACACTTGGAAAATCAAACATTCTCTGAAGTTGCAAATCGCAAATTACAGAGCTAAGAAAACCAATGAAGGGTCATAGCAACCCTCAGATCCACATGTGCATCTGCAGGAGTTTGCAAAGGCAGAAAATGACTTATAGATACAGCTTTTTGTACAAGAATCCATGACTCATCTGTACAATAAATACCTACTTTCAAAACGCATTATTTATAGAAAGTCCTAAGTACGGATGATGGATCAAATCAGTGTGTACAACCCCTCTAGCTTTTCTTACTGATAGAAGAGCACAGTGACCCCTCATGTTTTCATTTGAGACAAAAATTTCCTGGCTTCTGCAGAGGAAGAGTCTCTGCAGAATGTCTGCCCTCTCTTACAGGAGCCTGTAAATTTACTCTGCATTTATTAACACACATGGCCATCAGATAAGTCAATTCTTGAAGCAGAGGTGGAATGCTAGTATTTTGTGAGATGTTTCTATCCTGCACTGGTGAAATTAGGGTGGAAACTGCTGCTGAAAATAGCTTGAATTTTGTTCCCTGGTGCTTTTTCCTTTCTGTCAGCTTCAGAGCAGCTGAGTAAGAGTACCAGGACAGAATGTGCTGGGACCGTGGGTGACACAAGATCTTGAGAATGAAATCTGATTTTTCAAGGCTATTTTCCATTTTTATAGGTTTCATTGCAAATTAAAGCCATCATATGAGAAGTATGACTGCCCTTTGGCTTTGTAGCTGAATAGCCTGTGGAAAGTCTACTGTGTTCAGGTTGGTTCAAGATCATGCAGACATCCAGCATTTCAGCTTGAATCAAGTCCTGGTGTTCCCTTCCTACAAAGTGGGTTAATATGTTTAGAAGAATTTTCTCACTGATCTATTTTCGTCAGAAATAGTGAAAAGGAAAGATTCTGGCTGTGAAGTAGGGGAGGTAACATGCATACTGAAACAACTTGCAGAAGAAGATATTATAACTTGACTAAGAACTGAGTCTCGATTATCTGCCACAAATATAGTGCGTGTTTTTTCTGGGAAACGTTTGGTTGCTGCACCTCAGTCCCACCTTGAGCACAGTTTGAAACAAATGAAGTATCCACAGTAGTGTTGGAACTTGATGATCTTAAGGTCCTTTCCAACCCCAAGTATTCTATGATCCAGATCTGTACTTGCCAGCATTATGCAATTTACAGTCTGAAAAAAATCATTATATTATTATTGTTAAAACCTTCTTTTTTTTTTTTTTTTTTCATTTTTTTTAATGTTTTACACCTACACACATTCCTATGTGTAATTCAGCCTAAACCATCATGACCTGCTATGTTGCTGTGGAAGGTCTAGAAGTATTTTGCAAGATCATTCATGCTAACATAAAAGAAAAGCACTTCCAAAGAGGCAAAGAATGTGAGAGTTGCTCACCAAGCCACTTTCCATCCTTTATCAGCAGCCCTGGCTAGCTGGGGAGCTCCCAACTGTCTGGAGGTTAGCAAATGTGACACCCATCTACAAGAAGGATCTGAGGAACTACAGGCCTGTCAGTCTGACATCAGTGCAGGAGGAAGTCACTGAGCACATCATCTTGAGTGTCATCAGACAGCACATAGAGGGCAACCAGGCGACTGGTCCTGCTTGACTGACCTGATCTCCTTCTATGACAAGGTGACCTGCTTAGTGTATGATGGAAAGGCTGTGGATGTTGTCTACCTAAACTTTACAGAAGCTTTTGACACCATTTCCCACAGCATAGTCCTGGAGAAACTGGCATCTCATAGTGTAATCTTCAATGGGCTAAAAATTGACTGGATGGCTGGGCCCAAGGAGTGGTGGTGAACCAGTTAAATCCAGTTGGGGGCTGATCACAGGTGGTGTTCTCCAGGACTCAGTATTTGGTCCAGTTCTGGTTAGTATATTTATCAATCATATGGATGAGGAGATTGAGTGCACTTTCAGTAAGTTTGCAGAGAACACAAAGTTGAGCAGTGTTGATCTGCTTGAGGGTAGGAAGGCTCTGCAGAGGGATTTGAACAGGCTGGATTGATGGGCCAAGGCCAACTCTGTGAGATTCAGCAAGGCTCAGTGCCAGGTCCTGCCCTTGAGTCAGAACAACCCCATGGAACACTCCAGGCTTGGGGAAGAGTGGCTGGAAAGCTGCTTGGCAGAAAAGGATCTGGGTGCTGGTCAACAGCTGCTGAACAAGAGCAGGCAGCATGCCCAGGTGGCCAAGATGGCCAATGGCATCCTGGCCTGTATCAGCGATAGCATAGCTAGCAGGACTGTGGAAGTGATTATCACCCTGTACTCAGCACTGGTGAGGCTGCACCTCAAATCCTGCGTTCCATTCTGGGTTTATCACTACAAGAAAGACATTGAGGTGCTGGAGAGTGTCCAAAGAAGGGCAGCAAAGTTGGTGAAGGGTCTGGAGCAAAAGGCTTACAAGGAGCGGCTGAGGCAACTGGGGTTGTTTAGCCTGGAGAAAAGGAGGCTGAGGAGAGACCTTATCACTCTCTGCAAGTACCTGAAAGGAGGTTGTAGCAAGGTGGGGGTTGGTCTCTTCTCCCAGGTAAACAACAGTGGGACAAGAATAAATTGTCCCCACACTCAACTTGAGCCAAGGGAGGTTTAGATTGGATATGAGGAAAAATTTCTTCGCCACAAGAGTTGTCAAGCATTGGAACAGGCTGCCCGGGGAAATGATGGAGTCACCATCTCTGCCAGTATTTAAAAGGCATGTAGATGTGGCACTTAGGACACGGTTTAGTGGTGGACTTGGCAGTTTGGTTAATGGTTGGACTAGATGGTCTTAAAAGTCTTTTCCAACCTAAGCAATTCTGTGAGTCTATAATTCTATTTTTCTATGAGTTTAGCAGCTGTTTAGGACTTGGTCCAAATCCTGCTGAATTAAAAAGTTTGGTAGGTATTGAAATGAAATAATTGTCCTATTAATTTATTTTGTAATCTCAGTATGAAAACACCAGGCATATGAGGATGGAATTCACAGTATAATTTGCCTTATGTTTATCAATCGAACATTAGGGAGATGTCATCTTTATTGACATATGCTTCATATCTTTTTTTTTTTTTTAAATTATCTCAGTGTGGTTCATGGGGCAATAAGGGTAGGATAGATTTTAAAGAATTCTATGTTGTTTCATTATGTGGAATAGTGGAGTTAAATTGTCCCTTGAGTCACCTGGGTACTCCATTCAAAATAGCAAACTTGATAACTGATGGGGAGAGCAGGCTATGTTCCAGGACAGATGGAAACTGGAAGAACTAGGAAGAAATGTATCTGAATCATATGACACTGTAGAGAACTTTTTGCCAATAGTATTTAATCTCTCAATTTCCTTAAAAAAAAAAAAAAAAAAAAAAAAATTTGGTTTAAGAAAAACCATTACAAATATGAAAGATTGAAAAAGAACGTGCAAAGAAAAAGATCAAATAACAGTGTGATCTGATTGCCTTCCTTGAAATCTAGTTCATAGCATTTGATGATTTGTACTGAAAAAATGCCCACTTTCTGTTGCAAAACTATTTAAAATGGACCTACTACATTTACCTGCTTATTTACATGTGGTTGATGCTTATTTTCTTAATATATTTTTACTGAATTTTTATAAAAAGTATTTCAACATTTTATGGCAGCATGTGCAGTAGTAAATACCTTTTCTTCATCTTCCATTTTAGTTATGATCTTTGTCTATCCCTCTTGCAATACTGCCCAAATAGTGTAAATACTTTCATGCTAATTCAGGTATTTTTACTTTCATAGGTATATATGTAGCTATATTTTATATATGTGTGTGGGTGGGCTATATATATCTGTATGTGGAAAGAAGCTGTCTGAAAAAGCATTGGGAAAACTGCCAGATATCATTTTTCTTTGTTTAATGCCAGAAAAGCAATGTATAATATTTAGCTGTTTCTGTTAAGTGTCTATATATACTGTTTTTCCTTTCAGATATCTATGGAGAAATTGCATAGAGGATACATATATTAACATGCTAAGTGGGAAATTATGCATCCTCCCTGATACTGTTTATTTTTATTTACATGGCCAGCTTTAGTAATGTGGGAAACTATTATCTTCATAAAAAAATTATCATGAAACAGATTTTACCTGAAGAGCAATTAACGCTTAGTTAATTATAAATATTGGAAGGGTTCTGCAATTGGGAGTGTAGTTGGTTTGTTGCTTTGAATTTTTTTTAACTTCAGAATTATAAAGTTATTTTTCTGGTGACAAGAAATTCCAACCTAGCAGCTGATCAGGAAACACTCTGTTCAAAATTCATTCTAGGTCCCACAGGAGGTACCAGCTCTTAAAGGCAAGAGAAATGTCATAGCATTATCTAGGATAGTAAAACGGATTTAAATTCTTTTAGGACATATGTTTTACTACATTCAATTTCATATGATACTCCTAAAAAAAGCTGTATATAGAAGGCAAAATTATAACCACTTCTGCTAACCTAGTACTTGCAGGTGCGCAGTCCTGCAGCACTCTTCTGTTTTGAACTTGAGTATTTCTTTCCCCAATCCCACCCATACCTGATACTTCACAATCTGTTTCAGCTTCATTTCACTTCACAGAAATATTATGGTATCCTTTCTGCTGTCGTCTTGTAATCCTCCCACTGAATATCTGAAGATCTACCTACCTAGGTTAATATTATCCAGACTATCTGGTCCACATAGGTAATATTTTTCTAAATACTGTTTTCATTTCTGTTCTGTTCTTTCAAAATACCTATTTTCATGCAGAATGCACATCCTAAAGTATTTTCCCATTCTTTTTATGATCAATAGATCCTGTCTTTATTAATGAATACTCCTTCCTTTGGTGCTCTTCATAGTCAATTGTTTTAGTTTGTGGTAACAGGCATTATTTTTCACCTAGGTTTATCTTCTAACTGTCAGTCCTTCAATAAACATTTGTACTTGGTTATTGCCCTACAATATTTCTATATTACTAATTTTTGACTTCAAAGTCTGACTTTTAAAGTGATTTTCTGTTTGTTAAAGTTTCCTTGGCCTGTAGGTATGTTAGTATATTGTCTTCTCATTATAAATATGTGTTTAGAAAGATATTTTTGCTAATATGTAATGTAAATTTTTCTTTGGAACACTACAGACATTTGGAGAAAAACCTCAAGCCAATAACCCTAACCAAACCATCAGCCCCTCACAACTTTCATAATGTTCATCTATGTGAAGAGATTATACACACAATTTGTATGCAAGAAGGTTTGTGACTAGGTACATTCTGAGCAGCAGCTATAATTCCTGAATGCTTAAATCCCGAAACAATTTATAGACCTCTACTGTGTGCAGAGGAAATGGAATGAAATCTGGCACTTGTTGCTAGGCAGATTGTGCCTACCAACATAGCACTTAAAAGTAACCTGCAAAGATCTGGCAGTTTAACTAGTAGGAATGATAAATTGCTTCCAACACAGTTTTCTTGTGATGTATTTCTAAAACGAATGTAAACTTCTTTTCCTAACCTGTAATTTATGCCCACAAAATGTAAACCCCACTGCTTCTGTAGGCTGTCAGCTCCATGTGAGAAGAAAATACATGTTTTTGGGAGGCTTTTGACTGGGATGTACTGAGCACTTTCTCAAGACCATTGATGGTAATAAGAATTAACGAAACTCACAATTGCTTTGTAATGCACCCAATTTGGCTTTTCAAAATCAGCACTCATATTCAAGTGGTATGGTGCTGGGAGGGGTGTGGATACTACAGCAAAAGAATTTAGCTAGCTTTCTGAGTAGGTGCATTGTTTCCTTCTGTGGACAGTGAAGCAAAAGGGAAAGGACTGTGGGTTTGGAGGATTGGAGAGGTCACAGGAAGACATTCCAAAAACCAAGGCAAACAAACAAGCAAGTGATCAACTATTCTAGATGAGAGAAAGTTGTATTTTAATATTATATGTGCTTTTGAATGCACTGCATAGAAGACGTAAGAAATGTGCATGATTTATATGTTCTGTTTGTCTGATCTTAAAGCCTTTGCAAGATTAAAAAAAAAATATCCACTGACTGGAATTAAACCAGGCAGTGTTCATAATGAATTCATTAAGAAACAATCCTCTTCAAGAATGTTACACTTTATTACAGATACCTGTACTTTAAAATGTTTATAACAGAGAATGTTTGACTAATTTATATTCAATTAAAGAATAAGAATTACTTTATTCCACCATCATCTAACTTGGTTTTCTCTTGTGGACTGCTGTATTGTAGGAGTCTATCAAAGATTCCAGTTGTATATATTTTGTAGCTTTGTAGCTTTGATTTGCAGCTGTAATAGAAATGCAATTCTTTGCTCAGTGATTGTCATTCAGACATAGAATCATAGAATAGTTAGGGTTGGAAAAGACCTTCCAACCAGTTCTGTATCCACCAAGTAGTCCACCTATCAAATTGATGTCTCTCCAATTTATAGACAAGGATGTCGTGTGGGACAGTGTCGAATACTTTGCACAAGTCCAGGTAGATGACGTCAGCTGCTCTACCCCTGTCCATCAGTTCTGTAGCCCCATCATAGAAGGCCACCAAATTGGTCAGGCAGGATTTCCCCTTAGTGAAGCCATGCTGGCTGTCACCAAGCACCTCGTTGTTCTTCATGTGCCTTAGCATGCCTGCCAGGAGAATCTGTTCCAAGACTGACTGGTCTGTAGTTCCCCAGGTCATCCATTTTCCCCTTCTTGAATATGGGCGTCATATTTCCCTTTTTCCAGTCTTGGGAACTTCACCTGACTGCCATGATTTTTCAAATACGATGGACAGTGGCTTAGCAACTTCATTCATCAGCTCCGTCAGGAGCCGTGGATGGATTTCATCAGGTCCCATGGACTTGCGCATGGTCAGGTTCATAAAACCTTTCTTTACAGGGAACATGAATTTGAACTAATGGCAAGAATATTAAACAGTTCTTCCATTGGTTTGTTAATTCTTCTTCTTATTAAATGCCTTTCCTTTAGGGAAATTTCATTCTATTCAGGAATATCTTCTACAAGGCCAGACTTGATTCTTGGTGTGATCACATCTCATCCTTTTGACTGGTAAGGTTGACTCTTTCTGGCAAGCTATTTTTTAATGATTTTTTTTTTTTATTATTCTCTGCATTTTCTTCCCTGTGCCACTGCTTTCTTCATCTTTCTTTCACCTCCTTCTCTGTTTTGAGTATGGATTTTAACAATTGTCTATATTTTCTCCCCTTTTCATTTTCTGTCCTTTGCTTTTTTTTTTTTTTTTTTTTTTCCTGAATCCTCTCTATATTCCTCTGGTTTTGTTCCCTGTGCTCCACATTGTGTCCAGGTCCTTTTTAATAATCTGTGCCTGCCTCTTTTTCTTGCCTTAGTTTCTCCCTAAGACTCATTCATTTCTTCTTCTTTTGCTTCTAGGTTATTTAGACAGCTGTATTTAATGCTGTCCTATGCCCATCCCTATGGCTGTAGATCTTATTTGCTTAAAGTAACTTCTATCTTTTTTTTTTTTCCTCTTTGGAGCATTGACTTAGTATATTTACTTCAGGAGGAATACGTTCCAGCTAGGATTTTTTTTTTACTTTTTTTTTTTCTACATTTATGTGCCATTTGCAAAGTAGTTGTGTTGATCTGTCATTCACTTACATTTGTGGCTCCAAGGTATCAGTCAGTCTTACACTTATCCATATTCATAAGTTTCAGAGTGCTGTCTTGAATTTGTTGATCTTGTCTAATCTATCTTTCAAATTGATCTACTTCTTAGAACAACTAACATATCCATAATAAGCAGACATTATTAATTTATGTGATAATTGATTTTCCACAGAGTATGAAAGCTAGCCAGGATTGCACTTTGGAAAAACTTTGTAAAACAAAGCTGTGCTACAAAAAGGGGGTAACAGGGGAACTTGGACTTGTTTCTGCCTTTCAAGGCACTATTTAAACAATTATTAATTGCATTATTCTTATTTTCTGCGACTCTGGGGTTTTTTGGGGTTTGTCTTTTGTTTTTTTCCAAGTTAGTTTCTTTTTGCCTTTTCTTTAAAATTCTATTGATAACCATTTAATTCTCTGACTAGCTAAGGTCTTGCTGAAACTAGATGGGTTTGTGATTTAGGCATGCTTAAGAAGGCATAAATAACCAGCATGAACAGAAGAATTATGATTGCAATACACGTTGTGTCAGGGGTCATGTTAGTGTGTGTCAGTCAGAATCAGAAATGCCCTGTTTTTCTCCTTGATTTCTGAACTTTACTCCTTTTAGGTTTTTTCAGACTTCCCACCCACACTTTCCCCTTCAAAATGTTTCTGAAGTATACAATTAAGAGAATGCCTTGGGAGGGCGGGAGCCTGAACCCACTGATACGCTTGTATTATCAAGCCAGCTATTGAAACTTCTTTAACTGACTGTTATTTTTTTTCTGTTGTCTCTTTAAGAAGGTTCATCATCTTCATCTCAAACTCAGACTTAGAAGAACAATAAAAGTCTTGTTTACTGAACCCCTCCTTTAAAGATAGTTTTCTTTTGTTTTCTTTTTTCTTTCTTTTCTTTGTTTCATTTATTTCCACCAAAGTTCTTAGGAATTTTCTGTTTTGAAAGCTGACAGAGAATCTGTCTCTTTGTCCGTGTATGTGAAAGATTTGTTAACAAAAGCTACCCAACATCTTTTGTTAGAACAGCCCTCTTTTATGCTGCCATGATTGAGCTTTTGAAGATCCCCTGATCATTTCATTAGATGAGAGGACTTCTGTCATGAGCAGAATGATTAAACTTGAGACTGGAACCAGACGTGGAAATCACTGTGAGTTTTGCCGCTGACTTCAGCAGGCCAGTCTCTTCTGTTTCCTTTTCTGCTTACAGGATTCATTCTGTATGTTGTCTTCCATTTCTTCCTGGCTACCTAACCAAAGAATAAAGTGCACAGTATATGTATGAAGTATATGTATGAGACCACTGACTTGTATAACCTGAGTGTGAAGACAGAGCCTGTCTCACTGCCATATAAGTAGCTTAGGAACATTAGTTGAGCTCACTTGTCTTACATGTTTTCCAGTGTATATATTCCCTATCTGTATAGTATGGGTGATGTTTTTCCCCCACAGTTCAGGGGCACTGTGAATGTAATTTGCCACACAAAAACCTAATACTAAATTGTTATATGCTAAAATGATATGGCAATGGAACTATATAAATATCTGAAATTAAAAGAATTCAGTACTTCAGCTGAAATTATTCAGAACTTTGAGGTATATTTTCCCCTGTGCTTCATACTTTGTTAGGAATGGAAAATGTTGTTCAACTGTTTGGATTGATATTTTTCCTCCTTAAATTCGTTACTGATTAGTGCTACATTTAAATGTGCATGAAGGAGAATAACAACAAAAAGAGACTGATCAGTTCAATTATACCACCCACACACAGAAATAATCTTTTTACACTAAGAATCTGAAACAATGTTTGAAAAGCAAATAAAACAATCTGTTCACCTTTTACCCATTATGTTCTTGTAGTTTAAGAGATATTTCTGATTTATTTCAAACCAAGGAATAAAAATAGAGTTAATTTCAGTTTGTCATGAATTGCAGTCTTCAGTGTTTTAAAAACGTGTAATACTGTGCTGATTACTCTTTGTTTAAAAGGGTGGTAATTTGTGCATACTATCACAGTTGGAGCCCTTTTCCCACCTGCCAGCTATTTTTTCACCGTTTCTCTGGGCAAGTAGTTTTTTTATTTTGCTTTTTAAATTATCTGATGTAAAGAATAAAAAATATAATAATGCGTCCCCTGGAAAAGCTCTGCATTACTTTGCCTCTCCCTACATTGTCTGACTGTGCCTTCTACAGAAATATCTGACCATATTCACCCGCCCAGTTTTGATGGTGTATCTGAGGCATCTAAGTTAGGAGCTTATCTGTCTTCCTACATTGGTTTCTGGACTATGCTGTTACCATCTGCAGTTTATCATGAACTATATGCAAAGGTTTTACAAGAAGCAACTGAAGAAATCATGTTCTAATATATATTTGGCAAAATTGATGAGTTTTAGGGAAAAGATAACAAATTAGTTGGAAAATGGTTAGGGGTCTGTAAAGTAAGAACAATGTACATCCTGGTATAGACTTTTCTTCTTCAGGAAATAAGCACTTCTTAAGATCTGTATCAAACCAGTCTCCTTGCTGGAGCCATCTATCTCTCTACTTTGAGCATAGACAAGCTTAGAGTGATCCAGCTTTTGACTTAACCAAAGAACTAACGTGTATTCTTTTCCATTGAAGGAAGAATTGAGGGGCCTTGTAAAAACTAATAATACTCAGATACCAGGCTAACCTTTTCTTTTATAATTGTCTTAAATACCTAGAAAAAAGCTGTTTTTTTTTTCTTTTCCTCCACCTGGTTGTCTCTTCCAGTCTTCCTGTTTGCAAAGAAGGTGCAATGATTTGTAAAGGAATCCTATTTTAAGTAACTTATTTCTTCACTAATTCTCCTGGTATTCCAATTGCTGAGCCCTCCTTCTGACTCAGTCAAGTACTGGATTTTCAGAAGACAGGTTGCTACCAGTCCAGACCTTTTTAGAAGATTGACTGCAGTTGCAACATATTTTAGCCTTCCGTATCTGTTGAGTTAAGGACAAAATCTCCCAAATACCATACAATATGTTTTTGGAAAGCAAAGTCTATTTTAGTTTCACCTAAGAGCCAGTGCACACCG
>JBCJKH010026593.1:0-24465 GCA_039877255.1 Loriculus beryllinus
GGTGAGACTGAGTGGTCTGTAATTCCCTGGGTCATCCATTTTCCCCTTCTTGAAAATGGGGGTTATATTTCCCTTTTCCAGTCATTGGGAACTTCACCTGACTGCCATGATTTTCCAAACATGATGGCCAGTGGCTTAGCAACTTCATTCACCAACTCCTTGAGGACCTGCAGATGGATTTCATCAGGTCCCATGGACTTGTGCACATTCAGGTTCATAAGATGGTCTCGAACCAGATCCTGTCCTACAGTGCACCTAAGGTCTTCCTTCTCACAGTCCCTGCATCTGCCTTCCAAGACTTGAGCGGTGTGGTCAGAGCCTTTGTCAGTGAAGACCAAGGCAAAGAAGTCATTCAGAACCTCAGCCTTCTCCAAATCCAGGGTACCCAGTTCTCCTGATAGTTTCCAGAGAAGGCCTACGTTGTCCCTATTCTGCCTTTTATTCGCTACGTACATATAGAATCCCTTCCTGTTACCTTTCACACTCCTAGCCAAGTTTAATTCTAACTGGGCCTGAAACTTGTCTGTTTTCAGCTGACACTCTGATGAAGTACCAGCACGGCTTTGCTCTGGCCATGCCTTTGACCCTCTACCACTGCCTCCTTCATAATACTCCTCTCTGGGACTGGGGCCAGTCAGCCAGAGCTAGAAACTGTCAAAGCAAAGTGAAACTGCACAGCTATAGCAGCAACAGATGATCTTTAATGTCAGCTCACTTACTTAAATAACTGCTGCATTTTCTGGGGAAAAGTCTATGGAGCTGCTACTTGCCTTTGCAATCTAACATTTCACCAGCAAGAGACCTTTAACCACCTCCAAACAACACACTTCTGAAACTGACAACAATAAAAAAAAAACAAGAAACAAAAAGCCAAAAACCAGCAAAACCATACAAAACCAAAACCAAAAGAGTACAGCTGAGCTTGGCTTTCCAAGTTCTCCCTGTATCTCTTCGTCCATGTATGCTACATGTTGGATTGATAAACATCCAGGAAAAAATATGAATAATGAATATGTGAAAAAGTAACAAATTTTGTTCAAAACCATTTCCTTCAAAATATATTGACCTAAAACCACTCCAGTGAGCACTAGCTTAATTTAAATTTTAGCTCCTTATTTGAAGATGCAGTTGGCTTAGCCACCCAAGCATCACCAAAATCAAAAGGTTTTTTAAAACTATTTAAAATGATAGAACGGTTTGGGTTGGAAGAGACCTTAAAGACCACCCAGTTCTACTCCCTGCCCTGGACAGGGACACATACCAGTAGACCAGGCTGCTCAAAGTCCCATCCAAACTTCCTTTTTATTATGGACTGTCAATAACATATCAGCAAAATAGCCAAAAAAGTCCAAACCCTAGGAATCTGACTCCTGAGAGCAGGAAAACAATCAGTTCATATTTCTCAGCTACAGTACTTCAGTAAAGAAAAAAAAATTAAAACTCCCCCAAAAAAAACCAAACAGCCCCCCCTCCAAAAAATAAAACCCGAAAACCACTAAACCCCAAAACACTAAAATACTGCCTGCTGTTAACAAGACACACTGAAGACAGTGTGCTCTTTGCAAAATTATCACGTGAAACCTGAACCACAGCGTTTGCTGAAGAAAGTGACTTTTCCTTATGATTCTTGCCTGTTCTCATTTATAGTGGTGGCAGACAAGTAAGACAACCTGTAGCACTAGTCTGGCACTAACAAACAGCAGCATTTGCACAGGAACAGTATAATTCCCATTAGCCATCAACTAGTTTGCTTGTCCTTTGCGGCGGCTTCCTACAAAACGCTTTTGTCCTTGAAGTACCAGGGTTCAGAATACCCTCATGTTAAAATGGATGTTTCCAGACAGGCTTGAGCCTCTTGTTTCTTTGCTGGTGGGAGCACCAGGGTGCTGCAGCTCAGAAACATTGCACTACAAACCAGGACGAAGCAGGGCAAGGGGCACAGGGTGAATGGGTTCCCACTGCAGTGATGGACACCTATTGACAGCAGCTGGGGCCTGGAGGGCAGACAGGGGACCACAGCTGGGACTGCACTTCTTCCATGTGCAAGAGGTTGTGGCAGAAAGGAGGACAAGTCAAATCTCTGGTTAAATTAATCTCTGCATCCTCTGGGAAATGACAGATTCACGTAAGATTGAGTGGAAGCAAAGGCAATTTAGACTGCTTTTTAGCAGTAATGCTAGGGCTGGTGGAGTGCTGAGCAGGCTGGCCAAGGAAGCAGCAAAATCCTCATCATCTGTTTTCTGCAGGGGGTTAGTTTGTTTTATGTTGGGCTTTGTTTGTTCATTTGTTTATGTAGATTAGATTAATATCAGCCAGAGGGGTTCAGCTGCACAGGCACACTTCAACAGCTTAATAAGTTACCAGAGACATCAAACAAGAACTTTTCGTGAGTCCTTTCCTAGCTTTTGGCAGCCTGAGCTAATTAAGTGGCTCTTAATTTTTCAGTTGGGCTAAGCTAAGTTGCACAGCTTTATTCATCTGAGGGCCCACAACACATGCCTGAACTTCTGCTGTTATCAAGCATAGTAACCTGACCTTAGCACCTTCACTGCTGAGCTTCAATCAGTGTAAAGGCATGGCCCAGACTAGCCACCCTCGATGCTTGCCAGATACATATTTCAAAGGGAGGATGTACCTTGAGAAACCTACAACACACACAAACGTGCAGCTGGTGAACACCACTGGTACCCCACTGCAGTTACTTGTCCCTGTGGACTTAGAAGAACCATCTGGAAGAACATTTTGTCTTTCCATATCAAGGGGGTAAGTGATAGAAAAATAAGAATCCACATCTGATGATGGATCCCACTAGGAGACACTGCATTTATCTACCAGTGGCAGAAATAGTAGCACTGACCTGATGCCTGCCTTTCCCCAAAACTGTGTATTTTGGATGAAAAGTCAAATTAGATCATAGAACATTTTGTGTTTGAAGGGACCTTAAAGACCATCTGGTTCCAGCCCCCCCTGTCATGGGCAGGAATACATTCCGCTAGACCAGATTACTCAACACCCTGTACAACCTGGCCTTGAGTACTGCCAGGGATGAGGCAGCCACAGCTTCTCTGAGCAACCTGTGCCAGGGCCTCAACAACCTTGTAGTAAAGAATTTTTTTCTGATATGTAATCTAAATCTCCCTTCTGTCAGTTTAAATCCATCCCCCTTGTTTTATCCCTACAGGCACTTTTCAAAAGCCCCTCTCCAGCTTTCTTGTTGGCCTCTTTAGGCACTGGAAGCTGCTCTAAGGTCTCCCTGGAGCCTTCTTTTCTCCAGGCTGAACAACCCCAGCTCTCTAAGCCAGATGGCGTCTTGTTCCATCTTTAATATTTTGCCTAATTAACATCAAACTATTTTCCATCTCTGTTTCCCCCTCAACCCCCTCAGAACTTCAGTTTCATCCACATTGTGCATCATTTTATATTAGTTATATTAGCGCTGTTTTGTACCATTCTGGAAATACTGGCAAGAAGTTTTTTAAGCAAAAAGTAATAGGAATTCAGCAAATGAGACATAGTTATTGCACCTTTCTCAGAACTGAAGTATGCTACTGATGTCTTTTCAGTACATATTAAAGTGAGAATAGAGTGGGAGAAGAAAAACGAAAAGATATAAAAAGAATATTACGAGAGATGAATGTAATCATCTAGTCATATTGCCTCACATTTAAGATCTCTTAGCTATTATATCTAAGAGGTTAAATATAGTTAAACTAAAACATGCAAAACTAAACCCCCAAACTGGCTGAGAACACCTCAGTTAAAATAAATAAGAGACAGTATTTTGATGTGTACCCAAGTGTGAGAATAAGGAATATCCAAAGCACCGCATTACCAAAGAATGTTAAAATTTATAATGGAGTAAATATACACATGGGATCCCTAAGGGCAGATTAATACAACACACAGAGATATAGTTAGAGAGGTGACAAAATAGGACCACGCAGATGTCATCCATTTAAGAGCTCTGTGCCTCTGCTTTTTCTGGTGTTCTCCATTGTGGCTTCACTTCCCCATGCAACCCAGAGACCTCGTGTCAGGAATTCTACCTTGGGATAAGGGATCCTCATGGGAAGTGTCCCCTCTCTGCTCCTCAGACAGCCAGGCTGCAGCTCTCCTCTGGAAAATTTCCACTAAATTTCCCCCTACAACTGTTCTGCTGTGCAACAGCACCTGCTTCCTCACCTTCTTTTCCAACAAGCAATCTTGGTGTTTGGGACATGAATTCTAAGGGTCTTCTGTTCTAGTGCAAAACAACATTTCTAGTGGAAAACAATACACTGAAATCCATTTACTGCACCACAGGTCTAGTAACATCATTACTGACATGCATTTCTTCTGTACAAGACAACATTCAAAAATTAGCTGGGGATAAGCTCCAACATAACTGCAATTACAAACATTACATTTATTTTCTTTAATAGGCAGCTTTAAAAAGAATACTTTGTGCTGATTCATTTATTTAATTTTCATTTAATTTTAAAAATATTTTTTTTGTCCTAATCTAATGATACTATGACGTAAGGTCCAGACTATCAGATGCTCAAGTCTCACAGGTACTTAACTATATGTAATACCCTTTCTTGACAGGCTTGTTTTTGGAATTGCATTTAAAACTTTAAACTGCTGTTTAAATCACGAAGTAAACATTTTAAGGTTTGAAAAAACATTTAACTAGCATAAAATAAAGGAAAACTACTTGGTCTTGGAAGCCCTATATTTTCAAGTCTGGATCTAAAATTAATTTAATTCTCCATAGCAGCCAGCAAAACCCCAGTAATATCTGTTATTCTTAACTGGTTTGCAATGTTCATCTTCTTAACAAATGGCATTGAGAAGTGTTGAAGCAAAAAAGGGAGTATTGAGTCCAGGTCTGCTTAGATACTGCAGAGGACAGACAGCCCCTTCTTTCCAGCTGACCCACAGCACAAAAGGCTCAGGTAGGAGCCAAAATGGATCATTAAACCATACATAATTCTTGGTGGTGTTGAATTCTTGTTCAATAGAAATTACAAATACTTCTTCAGTCAATGCTAATCCCCATACAGGCAACTCCAGAGAAGCCTTACATACTACTGACCTCGTCTCCTATTTATGCTTGCCCAGCAGGACTTGATGCTGTTCTGAATAAGACAGGAAATCATAGAAAGGTTTGGGTTAGAAAGTACTTTAAGATCATCTAGTTCCAACTCCCCTGCCATGGGCAGGAATATCTCACACTAGACCATGTCACCCAAAGTTCTGTCCAGCCTGGCACTGAACACTGCCAGGGATGGGGCATTTACCACTTCTTTGGGCAGCCTGTTCCTTACAGTGTACAGTTCCTTACAGCCACACCACCCTTACAGTGAAGAACTTCTTCCTTTTATCTAACCTCAACTTCCCCTGTTTAAGTTAAATCAATAAATGTAATATCTACTCTGACACTGAGCTGTGCAGCAGCATGATAAATACCGGAAAGAAAGTGTGTGTGTGTGTGTGTGTGTATGAAATCAAAGTATCATGCTTGGAAGAGTTACAGGGGTGTTTTGTGCCCTGGAAATGGGTAACTCTTGAAACTCCTCTCTTCATCCCAATATGGTTCTCTGAGCACTAATATGTGCTTTGTTATTTGGTGCTATTTTTTGCTTTCTACAGATGAAATATGGATAACCAAGAGTGAAAGGAATCGTAGAATGGTTTGGGTTGGAAGGGACCTTAAAGATCCAGGTGCAAATCCTCATGCTTCTGGCCCCTAGAGCTGGCCACTGTACCCCAGGGGAGTCTCACCAGGGTGAAGTCTTCAAGATAAAGAAATCAGCATCTTCTATAAACTCTGTGGAGCAATTACTTCCATTTAAGATGTTGCTAACCTCGGGCTACATTTCTGCGCATTGCAAAAGTTAATCAGTAGTACCTGTATCTCTGGTATCGCAAATAAACTTTCTGAGCCAGAGTTCCACACCACCACCACCCTGCACACTGTGCTGTGGGCCACAAGCTTCCCCTCAGCCAGAGAAAAGTGCTTGTCTACAGCTCTGTGGTTTCCGGTGGGTTCAAGATGAGTTTGTGTTGCCAATAACAATACAAATCAATCTCACATGATGTCTTCAGCTTTTCTTCATAACTGTCACTTCCCTATTCCATGCTCTCTAGCTGTGAGTGCTCCAGGAGACTGATGTCTGGAAAATTTGATGACAAAGCAAAAACATTATTCCTTCTTTAGAAAATGCATAAAGCTTAGAAAGACAAAAAGTGAAACTCAGCAGAAAACCACCCAGAACTCAAAAAGGTAGTTTAGGAACAAGCTTGATGCCACCCACCCTGGTGTCTTTGATCAGTAGAGGTGTGCAGGGCCTCCACCTCCTCCCCTGTGAGCATGCCCAGCTTCTCTCTCATAAAACTAGAAATCTATCGAGATGTTTCCTATGGAAGCCACAGCAGGTCATAAGTTTCTTAGGCTGCTCTGCAGTTCAGCCTGTATTTTCTCCAGCAGTACTTACAGGAATTGCTAAGGGCAGCATTTCCAAACTCACATGCCTAAGTTTAGGTTACAAATATTGTTCTCCAGTATCTGAACTGGCTGATGTTTAAAGATGCAACTTTGAAATAATGAAATCACAGAATGGTTAGGGTTGGAAGAGACCTTAAAGACCACCTAGTTCCAACCCCCTTCCATGGGCAGAGAACCTTCCACTAGACTAGGTTTTTCAAAATCCCATACAACCTGTCCTTGAAATGTTCAGGTGATAATGAAGATCTGTTTAAGAACAGGGTCAAAAGAGCTTTAGCGCCCAAAAAAGTCTCTCAACCAAGAATCCGGCCCTGCATTCTGGATTATCAGTGAAGAGAATGGAAATAAAATAAATAGAAAGCCAAGAATTCTGAGGAATTTTTACAAAAGAAGGTATGATACCTGAAAAGCTCTGCCAGCAGAGACAATACAGAGTGTTTGTTTTTAAAAGTTCATTAAGGATCTTCAAAACTATATTCATTAATACATAGCCAGAAACAGCACAAAAGCCATGCATGTGCTCAGAGCAGTTAGCAGGTTGCTTATCCTTTCCTACAGTATAGCAAGAAAGTTGTTAAACAGCACCTACAAAAATAAAGTACTTTTTAAAACTTAATAAAAAAAAAAAGGAATGGAAAAGAAATCTGAAAGAAATAAAAATGAGTCTATCACCACTTTAAAAGGATGAGAGAAACTACCTAGAAAATGTAGTTCCTTGTTGATCTAAGTAAAATTGATTCAAGCAACAGAAAGTCTAAAAATGTAGCTAAATAATTATTTTGAGTAACACAATAAGAGTTAACATTAGTTTGTGGTAACTAATTACAGTAGAAAAAATCTAACAACTTTCTTAACTGAAAAAGATTACGCATTTTGGTGATAGATGAACCAGTGTTGTTATAATATACTTAAGATCAGAGTCAATACCATGCAGTTTCTTAACTAACAAAGTAGAAAAATACAGAATCAATACAGTGGTCTTTAAACAATTAAATGCTATCTGTCTCAGTGATTGGTCACAGGATGGAAAGCCCACCAAGCAATCTCACCTCTGCAGGAATTGAATGTTAACTCCAGGCTGCTGAGCACTTCAATCATCAGCTCAGAAGAAAACAGAAAATCAGTACTGATCAGGTTTACAGAAGACAACAGAATTGGGACAGTGGTAAATAAGTAAAACTTATTTCTCTAATGCAATGCAATGGGAATCTCACAATAATTAATATTCCTTCCACCACTTTAAAACATCTGGTCAGATTCCTAGGAATAAAAAGTATTCATCAAACTTGCAGTAAAAACTTTTAGTGAATGCTGTCCTTGTAACCAAATAAACAAAGGAAAAAATATTTTTAAGATTGCTTTCAATAAAAATAAGAAATTGTTCCCATAAATTCTTTATTTCTAGAGCAGCACACTTTTCTGTAAAGACCTTGTAGTGGTGGTAGCATGGGCACTGTGATTTGAGGATACAGGAAGTTTGGAAAAGTATTATTGAAGTTATCCTTTTTTAAATGAAAAATGATTGTTCGAAAAGGAAAACAGTGAGTTCCTGAAAGGGCATCCATTGGGAAGCAAGAGAAAGCCCTGAGCTAAGACAAGAAATGCAAGGCTTTACTCTCTTGCATTTAATCATTAAATCAAATTTGAATATTTCTTGCTGTTCAATAAGGAGACTTAGGATCACAGAATCCCAGGTTGAGAGGAACCTCAAGCATCATCTGGCCCAGCCTTCCTAGGAAAGCAAACCCAGACCAGATGTCCCAGCACCCTGGCCAGCCAGTATTCAACTTTGAGATGTCCACCACTTCCTGAGATTATTCCAAAACAGGACTTGAACCTTCTAAGATGTTTCTAGCTGCATCAAAGCCACGTTCAGCTTTGCAAGTTGTGTCACTTGGACAACAGCACAACCTTCCCCGTGGGACAGGCAGTGCTTGCACTCTGGTCTCACACCTCACCTCACTTTAACTGTTGCTACTCTGTACCTCTGGGTATTATTTTCAGGTTTCTTTTGTTGCTCAGGACATATAGAAACAGCAGGTTTACATTCACATTTAAGACAAAGAAGGCAAACCTTTCTGTAGCAAGAATTTAGTTTTTAAGTAAGTGTCACATTTAAAGGACACTTACCGTAAAATTAAAGGTAATTATTCTTTGTTCTAACTAACAGATTACATTAAAATATAAGCCTTTTTGGGTTGCAAAATTCCTTTACTTTTCAGTGGCTTGCAGCTGTAAATTACTGCTGCTAAACACCAGCAAAACACAAGTGAATTTACAGGAACAAATTGCTCTTTTGGTGCCTGAGGTAGGCATGGGGCAGGATGCCTTCTCTGATGTTTAGTGTTAAGCAAGGAGTTAAGAAAGGCTCAGAGATTTGTAGTTTGTAAATAATATTTTTTTATCCTAGTGAAAAACCAAGATTACTTGTCAGCTTATTTATTGAATTGTGAGAAAGCCTGTCATTAGTGAGTGCCTAGAAAGCTTTCCCCCATTTCTAAATAATTCAAGTCAGAATTCTGAAATTAACTTTCGAAATTAACTTCTGCAAAACAAAACTACTCAATTCCCATGAGTGTGGCCCAGAATATTAACTCCAGAACTAGTTATAGCTTGGTGGAATCAAATTTTAAGAGTTCTCCTGCAGACTCAAGGATAAGTAGAGGTTTTGCCTGACATGCAATTGCTTGACAACAATTCTCTTCTCATTTCCATATTATCTTCAAATAGGCTGCACGGACTCTCATCTGTGCTGTGCCTAAGGAAAACCCTCAAATCAGTCTTCTGCCTACGGATGCCTCTTCCCACACCTCTCTTTACCTTTTATTTGGTGTGTCAAATATTTTCACCAGCTAAATTGTACATCTATTACAATATGCTAATTAATAATCCTCCAGGTATTAAACCATTGCTAAGGGTATGGTCACACCCCCAGCTTTGGGGGGAATTGCTGATGCTGAAGTTCACAATGGGCTTTTCTACTACTGTGACTCACTGAAAAATCTCACATGATTCCCAGTTCTACAGTGTTTGGCTCTCTGCTTAACATCAGCTAATTAACTTTTTTTGTTTGTTTGTTTTTATAAAAGCACCCTTTTTTAAAAAGCAAATTATTTTTAATTTTAAAAATTGCTTTGTTCTATCTTCACAAAACTGAAACTGGAGTCAATATGGCCCTTTGCAATACTTTCCATTTTTTGCCACTTGTTCCCACTGTCTATTCTCACCCTGTTTTGAACTACCTGGGAACCACCATCCCACATTGTAGTGCATGGTATGGTCTTAGAATAGTTCAGGTTGGAAGGTACCTTAAACACCATCTATTTCCAGCTCCCTGCCATAGGCAGGGACACTTTCCACTAGACCAGGCTGCTCCAAGCCCCATCCAGCCTGGCCTGGAACGCTGCCAGGGGTGGGACAGTTACAGCTTCTCTAGGTAACATGTGCCAGTGCTTCACCATCCTCACAGTGAAGAGTAAGTCTGAACAAAATGTTACAATTCAAAAAAATGTCTATTATTAGAATTCAAATTTCACCTAACTCCTCGGAAGTGGCAGTTCTGCCACTGGGGAGATCACTGTGTTCCTGCCCTATTATATCTACCAGGTCTGAAAACAAATAGGAAATAAGAGGTTATTTTTGTGTCTGCCCAAGTCCCCTGAGAGGCAGACAGTCCAGGAGAGCCCTAGGCCCTGTCCTGCCTGCAGGCAGGAGCTTCCTGATACTAGCAGCATTGTTGAGGAATGGTCTTGCTGGAGAGGCCTCAAAACTGATCCTCAGATGTGAAAAAAATTCCCAAGCAGAGAGAGGAGGCTGGTGATGCTGCCAATATAGAAGCACACATCAGCCAGCGTCTCAGGATAGGTGCAATCCAGGTAGTCATACCCAAGCTTTGACCAGGGATTGCATTAAATGCCTTCAGTTAGCTCAAGTTCCCAGGACAGCCCCACACCACCCCAGGGGACAGTACTAACCTGCCTGCTTTAGTGGTTGGAGGGATAAATTGCCATGTGTCAAGTGTAATTATAAACAATCTCCTGCTACCTGCCTATCTGTCTGCACTTAATGCTGCATCAAAGGCTCACAGAGCAGCCTCAGGTATCAGTTCTTACAGGATCAGTGCTGGAGGAGTCTGCACACCCCATGCTTGTGGTTTGCCTGCAGCCGCAGCAAAATCCAAAGGGATCTGGCACACTCAGATCCAGGGAGAGGTTCCACATGGGAGCAATGGCTGCAGGGCAGCACCTCACACCCCTGCTGTGATGCTTTAAGCTCCCACTGCTACTGCTGGCTGCCAGGCAGTCTGCACCAGCCTGGAAATGCCAAAATCTTGGCCTTGACCTTGGCTTCAGATGTCCTACTAGAGGTAAGAGAGCAGCAGCAGCCACTGCCCTCACCTCCCTGCCTGCCAGGGGAGGGAACACAGACAGGAGCAGCCAGAGAAGCAAGACATCTAACAGACCTCACAAGTCAGGGAAAGATTTTTACTGAACATCTGGCCTGGAATAAAGCTATAGCTGTTTTCCCAATGACATATTAAGGAATATGTTTACCAGCACACAGGAAATGCAAACCTTTGAAGTCTGGAGCATATCCACGAGCCCTACAGTGTTCGCCAGCATCTACTGTTTGGTGCGGTAATCCCAATGGGACAGCCAGGTCTGGAAGATGGTCTCCTGGTGTAAGATGGTTTGGAGGTCTAGAGACAGTGAGCAACGAATGGGTAGGGTAAGGCAAGAGGGACTGGGATAAGCTTCAACATGGCCATATCTGAACAGATAGGTGCTGGGGGAGTCACAATGAGAGGAGTAATGTACTGGGGCAAAGGCTCACAGAGATTTTGGGATCGCCATTAGAAATACTCTGCCAGACAGGCCCTAAGCAGTTTGGCCTGGTGTTGAGGCTGACTCTGCTCAAGCAGGAGGTGGGGACAGAGGCATCCAGGTGATGATGGAGGTCACAGTACCACACCAGTGTTAGTGACAACACAAGTTTTCTTGTAAATGGAAATCAACAATTTTCATTATTCCTGTACAAAGAAACCTTTAAAAGAGTAGAATATTTTAGTAGGAAGCTGCCCCCCAGAAATGCATTCAATGGACATAAATAAGGCTCTTAATACAGCTCTATTTGGTGCAGCCAGGTACCCTGAGAACAGCAGCAATGGTTGGGAATGAGAGGCCCTTGCCAATGTGATGAATGCTTTCACATCATTACCCCAGCAAGAAAATCCATCATTGTCAAATTTCTCTTTTATATTATTGTTCACAGTAAAAACTAATTCTAGCCTGAGGGAGAACACCAGCATGGTGGCTGCAAGCAGGAGGTGCACTATAGCCCATGCTCACTCAGCTCCCTACCTCTACGTGCTGCAGGTGCTTCATTTCTTCCTCTGTCATCCTTTGCTTCAGGCAGGAACAGAAGACCCCATCTCTGTTCAAGCACCAGCACAAGAAAACACTGGTCAGAGCATGTAGTCACACATGACCCACACCATCATTGCTGGGCATCATGGGGCAGGATTGAGAGCATCATGAGCATGAGCCCTCAACCAGGGCACCCAGGAGGACCAGGTGCAGGGTTCTGCACTGCGAGCTCAGAGGCAGAGCAACATTCACACCAGAGAACCCATGCAGGGTCACATTGGCTTTGTTACATGTCAATGCTGCTGACCAGACGCAATATTACATGGAGCAGAGAAAACATCTGCTCACGAAATCTTTTTATAAATACTCGCTTTCAATTTAGGCAAGACTGCTTTGCTTGAAATTATTAATGCCCTGAAAATGAAAAAAATGAGAATTTTCCTCTTATTGCATTGAAAAGTATAGTAAAACCTGTGTGCTTAACAAGGAAAACCAGGGAGCAAGAAAAGCAGACTGGGGAATGGTGGAAGGTACACACCTGCTGCACTTCCTTCACAGTCATTACCAACCACTCCTGAGACAAGATGTTGCAACAGCTGGACCTTCATACAGCTCTTAAAATAGCACCACTGATTTAAATAGAATAAAATTCTTCAGGTTTGTCTCATCAGAGATGTCAAAGTTGTACACTGATTCAGGCCTTCGTAGATGGGTTTCTCTTCTAGAATACACTCTCTACAATACTATAGTAAACGTGTTTAGCCTCTAAACAAATGGATTGGGTTTGCATGGCAAGGTTTCTCATAGAGGGGGAACTACACGGGTATCTTCTGTGAGAAGCTGCTAGAAGCTTTCCCTATGTCCGATGGACCTGATGCCAGACAGCTTCAAGATGGACCCACCACTGGTCAAGGGGTGGAGGGAAGGTATTTTTATATTTGTTTACTTCTCATCACTGTACTTTGATTTGATAGGAAATTAGTTTAACTTGTTACTAAAGTCAAGTCTGTTTTGCCTGTAATGGTAACTGGTGAGTGATCTCTCCTATTCTTACCCTGACCCATCAGCTTTTTGCCCTGTTTTCATTCCCCTGTCCAGCCAAAGAAGGGTATGATAGAGCAGCTGGGTGGGCATCAAACTTCTGACCAGAGTCAACCCACCACACCATGACCATGCTATCTCAAAAGCAATTGCTACTGTCTGCTTTGTATAGCTAAACTCTGCCTAGCACACTTCATTAATGGCTTTCTCCCTGCTTAATTCATGTCTAGTCTGTAAATAACTTGAAGCTGTATTTTCAGGACAATAACCCACTGAATGTTTTCTTGATCTATTGTTCAATGTATGAGGCTAAATGAGTCATATTGCAGCACTTCCCTCTAATGCTTTAGAAGGGTTGGAGAAGTTGGTAACTTTTTAGTCAAACACTGAAGAGCTGCAGATTGCAAAGAATTAACACCAATTTACCTTGAGCATCCTTACCACTGTCAGGAGAAAACAGCACGATTAACATTATTTAAAAGGCACATACAAGGAAACAAATGACTAGGTGGTTGGTTTGGGTTTTTTTTTCCCTGTACTTTGTTGCTTAGAAACAATGTGTAAACGGGGATTTATTTAAAGTAAAAAAATAAAAATAAAACCAAACCATAAGCACGCTTTTCCACTGTTACTCCAAGAGGGGAAATGGTGTGAATAACAGGAGCTTTATACACCTAAATCCCATGATCAGTAAGGTTAACACAAAGTACTAAAGTATTTCCATTAGCATGAATAGATGATGAATAAAACCCTTCACGTCTAGATCTTTATTACCACTGCTATATGCTAAGCACAAATTCTTTTTTCTTTTTTGCCCTTTTTACAAAAATTTAATCTCCTGATTGTTTTGATATTTAGCCCTTAGAAAACTCAGAGTGAAATATAGAATATAGTTGTAATATCATCATCATTTAACCCTGGCCTACATATTTTCTGCTGTGATTATTTTCTTTTCTAGTGTAAGTACCTCTAAAATAAGTAGGAAAACCCCCATTTTTGCATGACTATGACACATGCATTTTGGGTTCATGTGTGTTTTTCATCCATTGCTAAGAATACTGATTTTAAGCGTATAGTCTTGATTGAGACTTCAGTCCAGGAAGGCTGGACATTCTCTTCAAGACACAGAAGCAGGCTGTCCCCATGTGCCAAAAGGCAAGCTGACAGGGAAACAAAAGACTGGCCTATCTGAACAGAGAGATTTAGCTGGAACTTGGGGTGCGGATGGGCACAGGGTGACTCTGTATTGCTCTCTACAACTAGATGGGGGTTGGTCTACCAAGTAACATGCATTAGGAAAGAAGGAAATGGGACTCAAGTTGCACCAGGTGAGCTTTAGGTTTGATATTAGGAAAAGTGTCCTTGTCAAAATGGTTGTCAAACACTGGAACAAGCTGCCCAGGGAAGTGGTGGAGTCACCATCCCTGAAGGTATTTAAAAGACACATAGACATGACACTTAGGGACTTGGCAGTGCTGGGTTAATTGTTGGACTCAATAGTCTTAAAGGTGTTTTCCAACTCAAAAAATTGTATAATTCTACCCTCTAACTGCTGGAGCTGGAGATAGATGGAGATGTGAATTTATCTCTCATGATCTCTTAGAGATCTGTGTTCAGAGGCCAGGATGAGGGCAGGGCACAGACCACTGCTTATTGCTGTACCCATCCCATCTCTCCCATTACTCCTCAGATAAGCTTGAAGAAATAACAGCCGCAAAACTACTTGAAGGAGGAAATACAACACTGCATTTAGGATTGAATTGTACCCTGATCCTAAGGTATTCAAACCACATCTTTATAGAAAGAAAAGCTTCACAACATTGCTAGAGAGGTAACAATATAGATATAAGTATAATATCTACTTCATATATGGACAAATGGAGGCAAAAAGCATATAACAACTTTCCAAAGTGATGAAAATGGAAAGGAAAAAGACTCCAAAGCCACCAAAGAGGTGGCTCAATAATAACAGCTTATTTTTCAGAACATAACTCAGAAGTAACCGGAGACAAATGGTAAGAGATGAACTATAAACACATACAGCCAGAAAGAAGTCAGCTAGGACCCAAGTCAATTTTCTGCAGCAAAATGTTCTAAATCAAGGCAAGATTACCCAAAGTGGGGTGTGATGGAAAAACAAGGTATGGTTTTTACTTCTGGCTGGGGAGAGATATCCACAGCTGCAGTAACTCAGGATGTCATCCTGCCTCAATGACTCTCTGCCTGTGAGGGAGCAGCTCAAGGAAGAATGTGTGTAAGGAACCACATGTGACACAAAGTTTCCTAATAAAATAATCTGCCTTAGCATGATAGAGTAGTTCACAGTAAATATAAATTGCATGGTTTGCAGATGTTACAAGAACGAGCATGACAGACCCACTGAGTCCCTGAGTGCCCTCTGACTATCTCCAAGTATTTCTGAGTGCATAAAATATCCTCATTTCCCTTTAGTGCTCCCTTTTAACCTGCACAAACTACAGCAAAATCAGGAAAAACAAGGAAAACTGTTGCATAACTAATTCTGTAGCCATTAAAACACAATGGATTAATGGCAAGCAACAGAGTGTTTTCAGAGCAGATGCTAGAGCTGGTTACATGAGCCCTAGGAGAGAAGGACAGAATTTATCAGGAATTCCAACTGCAATACCAGATTAAGAAGCAAATTCTGATAGACCTCACAAGACTCAGAAATTAAGGACAGCTGTTTGAGATTGCCTCTGAGCTCCTTGCTGGATCTCATCAAGTGACTGTAGATATTCACATCGTCTAAGACAACTGTGAAATCATGTACGAATGCAGAGAATATTTCTGAAACATTCTCATCCAGAACAGCATAATTGCTTTTATTATAATCAGAGATGATGATATCTGTCCACAAAAGGAACGTGTGTCTGCACTTCTGGTGCTGAAATAGAATACAAACAATTTTTTTATTGTTATTTCCCCCACCCCCCCAGTTCACAGTGGTAGAAATACCTTAAATTTGAGGAACTGGTGCACATTAGCATCAGTTATGGGTGAGGAGGAGCCAGCATGCACAGAAGTGCCACAAACAGACGGCTGCCTCAGGAAGCACAGCAATCCATGACAACTCTGTGGTTTACCACCCTACTACAGGCTACAAAGCTATTCAGAGTTTCAGTTCTCCACAGTCAATCCTGCTGTTTCCGAGAAGCATGACTGACTTTCTTCTTTATTACTACCTAATCAGAGGCTATCAATCTACACAGAACATGGTATCACTTCAGCTTTCAATATATCCCAGGGAATGCCTGCACCTGTCCCAGGGTGCTGCAGGTACATGCATAGGGTGCTCCAAAAGGAAAGTACCACAAAAATCTTGTATCAGAATGATATGAATAAAGGTTTGAGGGTATAGATATGTACTTAAAATCCAGTATAGATATTTATATAAACTCTCATATACCTGCCTAAGTTGTCCTCACTTACAGTCACACTTTCTCTCCTGCATAAACTGGTTTGAGAAACTCTGGCTGTACGTTCCTGCTAGGATCTTTCCAGTCCCTCCCTCATCCTCGTGCCTCTGCCCTGACTCCTCATGGATATCAAAGATCTCTGAAATACTGGAATGCGACAGCACAACAGTCTGGCAATAGTAAGTTAATGAAAGATCAAACAAAGCCAGCAAAAGGCATGGCCCAAGATGTCACTCCAGTTTTAGGAATTGGAAATATTGCAGTGGCAAGCATAGCTGGCATTGGTTCCAGCCAGCAAAGGCATGCCCTGCCGATGTGGCTCTGCCATGGGCTGGGCTCACCTGCAGCAGGCACCAAAAGCTTAATAAATAAATAGATAAAAATAAATGAAAAAAAAGCATAGCAGCACTTCTTCAAGGGCTCATGGTCCTAGGAAACCCCTCTGCCAGTGGCAGAACCCTTTAAAATAAAGCTAATAAAAATTAAAGGCCTGTGGCTATAGAAGAAACTTACTGTTTCGGTTCAGTGTTGTGCTGGTGCGCAGACCCAATTTCAGCAAGTGCCCATGTACAGATACATATGAAACCAGATCAAAATAGAGTTCTTTTACAATCTAGTCACTAAAAAGTAATGAAAAACTACATCTAGGTGTTTGTTGTAAACAAGCTTTCCTTTTATTTTTTCATGTGGTGCAAAGTGATGTTCCACCATCCACTTATTTTTTCCCGGTTTTTCTTTTCCTGCACTTCCAGAGAGCTGTGCTGTCTCAGAATAAATGTCATTATAACTCTCAGCTTTACAACAGAATGCAACGAGCCATGAATTTTTAATGCCCCGTCTGGAATTCAGAGAGAGAGAGAGTATGCTGCAGGAATGAAGCACCAAAACCACATATTTTGATAAAAGCAAAAGGCAGGGGGGGTGTTTACTCTCTGAATACTTCAGTAGGACAGAGCTGCTAGGGAGAGAACTGACCACAGCTCAGGTATGGAACAAAATGGGTCTTTATAGGAGAACAGGGTTTTATTTAACAGAATTAAATGACTCTGAGCTGTGAGACAGTCTACAAGGTTTTATTGGCCTCTTTTCACTTCTGGCAGATGCCAGGGCACTTCATTACCCTCAAAGCTTTATCAGCCTTGGAGGATGGTATCAACAATGCAGCCTTACAGCTTTAAGGACTTACAGAGCAAGAGAAGGCAAAAGATGCAGCAAAAAGGCAAGGGACAGAGCATGTAGAATTGACAGCTCCTCCATCAGTGCTGGCACATAGCCACCATAAATACCTCTTCATCTGTTAGGGATTATCTAATAATCATAATAACAATAGCTCTCACCAGCATTTTGTGCAAAAGACAGTGCCTACCTAAATCAGAAAGTTTTGAAAGAAAAAAGAAAATTATTGATTTAGACTCTGTTAGGGCTTTCTGTGGATTGTCTGTATGTAACAGCTTCCTTGGCTCTGTTGAGGATGCTGAATTGCAGCATCCTGGTTGATGGGCTAGCACACACTGCACTGCAGCACCCGCTAACAAGAGCGAGATTCACTTTTCAGCTAACTAGATCAGAAAGAAGTCTTTTTTCCTGTGTCCCAGACAATTAGGATCACTGTTAGATACTTATAGCTCTGCCCTATTTAAAGGAAAGGGGGGTTAAATCCAGCTCTGCAGCAGCTGCCTGCAGCGTGGTGCTGCAGCTGGACTCATGGCATTGGCCACCGTGTCTATCCTGGCCACAATAGCATGACAGGGAAGGTGCTCCACAGCTGGGTGGGAAGAGGCACTTGCACTCTCTTCCCCATTTTAGTCTCTCCCTCTCTTCTGCCACTAAAGAAGAAAAGACTAAATTAAAGCTCCTGCTATGGCAGCAACACCACAAGGGCTGTCAGAACACTCTGCTTTGTTCAACTTGAGTTGCTTTCTGTATATTTTAAATCCTTTAAATCTTTATAAAGAAGAGAAGCATTTTGATGGGGTTTTGGTTTTCTGGTGGTTTTTTTTTTTTTTTTTTTAACCCAAAATGCCTCCAAAAGAGCCCTTTAAATCAAGTAGCAGTAGCAGACTATTTCAGCAAAAGTTTGCAGAACTTTTCTGGTCCATTTAACTACCACAGAGTTTTATTTCTCGTAATCCTAACAGAGCCAAATAGTAGCCATGCCACTCAGCGCAAATTTCTATCTACTCTGACTTCTTTGTAATGGAGAAATACAAGATGGAAGAAAAACAAGGCACTATTAACATTGAACAGTTCTTTGAGGAAGCAAGGAGATTCTGATTTGTCAGCAAAAATGTTGACAGAAAATCCACAGCCATTGAAATTACCAGCGTTGCACAGTAACTACTCCACATTAATTCACCTATTGAATTTATTATGGCAAGATAATTAAAGGGAATTATCATGACAAGACAATTAAGGAAAAAAGCATTGCGTGTGTACTATCAGAGAAGCCTCAGGACACGCTTTTGCTAAGTTAGAGCTTGATCAATGTTATAGCGTACACAATATATCTCATATATGTTATGGCCCACACAATAGTATTTTAGAAATTTGAATTAAGAAAAAAATCTCCTTCTCAGGAAGAAAGAACACCTCCAGTAAACAGAGTAACATTAACAGACATTTCTGCAACACTGATATATTATTTATAGCTGCTTTAACAGGCCACTGTAGAAATATTTCTAAGCATCTTTCTAAGAGGAAGATATCATATCAAACATAGTAAGCAATTTGGGGGTTGCTTTTGTAATATTATTCAAACAACAAAAACATCTCAATTTTAAAAATTTGCTGCTAAACTTTGTTTTTTAGTCATACTCATGTGAATGAGATCCATGTGCTCGAAGTCACTTAGTGCCACAGAAAGGATTGCAGGGGGACCTGCTGAGGATTCTGCTGGGTAAGGGCAGTGAGAGAAACAGCCCCATATCTGTGGCATTCCCAGCTGTGCGGGAGGAACCCCACATTACCACACAATGCAGCTCACTTGCCCTGTAGGCATCACATGTCAGGAGAGGGAGCACTCCATGCATCACAACCTAATCCTGAGCGTTATGGAAAATACAAAACAGCTCTGCTCCTAAGTTGCTCAATCACTTCTTAACTTTAATTTCCACTGATTTTCATAAACATCTGTTAAGACCATTCATCTCGGGAAGATTAAACTACATGCCAATGGCTCTACTCAGGTTTACATGCTAAAGTGTCAAAGATACTTGCAGATGTGTCAGCAAGGGAGAGGTGGAGGGTGCCCAGGACTTGCCATATGTCCAGAGGCTGGGAAGCACCAGGTGCTTTTATTAACTCATATACTAGCCAAACCAACAGAAGTGTAACCTAGCTCTTTACAGAAGGCCATTCAATGACCAGCTAAGGTTAAAAGGCAGTAGGTTTGAACCTCCATTGCCCCACAAAAAGGGCTGACAAAACTGCAGAAGTGACTGTTGTGCCTAGAAAGCAGGGTGAAGCAGCACCACAGGAGGCTGACCATGGAGGCAGAGCAGGTATCTCTGCCCTCCACTCTCAAAGCCCAGCCCAGCATATGAACATTGCACTTTTTATCATTTTCATCTTCACTCCTTTCTTACCATCTCTTACCTATTGCTTCTTAAAAAAAAGCAGCTCACTATGAAGCTGGCACAGTGTGGCTGTTTCCTGTGCATCAGTCCTGTGCCTCAAACGCCTTTCAGAAGTGGTTTCTGTACAGCCTGACACTGAGTCATCTTCATCTGCTCTTGGAGAAAGCAGCAAAGCCATGTGCTGGTTCAGACATCAACTAATAGGAGCTGCCTTTAACCTTGCTGCTCTTTTTTCTTTCCTTTCTATGAATATATTTGTCTTGCTCAGTCCTCAAGGAAATGTGATCAGATTTGGTAATCAGCATATCAACCAGCTTTTCTTCTTTCCTTGAAGAAAGAAACTATTTTAATGCTAAGACTCATCAAACAAAGATTTCCCCCTGTAAAACCTGGTTTGGCTAAAAGGGAAATGATAAAGGAATTACAAAACTCCTTTATTTAATACTGCAATTTCCTCCCTTTCTTTGCTTGGACAAGAGCAGGTCCATGTCTGAACGTCCTGTGCAAAACTTCATTACTCTTCTTCCAATTTCTGGCCATGGGGAACATTTCCTAGAACAACAAACTGAAAGAAGCCAAGCTCCCCAAAAATGCACTTCAATTTAATTGCATCAAATATTTATAATGCACATCACATTTTATACATTTTTTTTTAGCATCATCATTCATCCATTTTATTGTTGCTATTTCAATGGAAACTCACTTGAAATTGCAGCTACATGGCTGAATCCTGGCTGTGATGCAAAGACAAAGTTCGGTCCATGAGGTCAGCTGTACTAGTTTTATTTTCAGTCATTAATTGTCAGTGCTAAGTGCATACTGAAGAGAGAAAGCCCTGTTTTATCTGTGTATGCCTGACAAATTGTGCTACTCTACCTAGAGAAAAACATAACTGATCAGAGCAGCCATCGCAGCAGGGCATGACGCACTTCAGTCGGCTGATCATCAGCTAAATAAAATACAAAACCACATTATCGGGGCAGACCTGACGTTATGCAGAGACAAATTTTGTTCCTGAAACTGATTTAGCTTGAATTTTTGCCCTTCTAAATACCAGCATTCATCAGGTTGGGTTATAAAGACTGTTAGGGAGACTGCAGTGAACAGATTAGAACAGAGTAAGCCCATGTTTTGAACAGCAAGACAGCATCCCTGGCAAATCTCCCACTTCTCCTCATTTTTGGCCTTGCCAGAAGCAAGGAGATAGGAAAAATAGAAGGGGAACAGTAGCTGTTGGGGTCTGTGGGCTCTCTTTACTGTGCAGGTTATTATAAATATTGCATTAGAAACATTAGAGAGGCCACACAGAATAGCAGCTGGCCCAGAACATTTAGGCTTCAGGTGTGAAATGGAGATGTAGCAGAACTCCCCACTGAGTAGGGAGAAATTAAGCAGAAAAAGAGAATCTTCCTTTGTTCTCCCAGCTTCAAAGCTGGGAAACTTAACACTAGTCCACTGCAGCAGCAAGAAATTAGGAGTGACTAAATAGGAAGATAACCTGGGAGATGGAAGTGGTGATGAAGAACCTTTTCAGCAGCACGGCAGTGTGGCAGGAGCAGAGCTCTTCATTGCCCTTTGCTTTGCTACATCCTCCACCCTCCTCTTGTCCCCCTGCATAAGAGGCAGCAGCACCCCCAGAACCATCATGGGGTGCAGCTGCAGCAAGGGGAGGAAGAGCTGAGCTTGGACATACAGGGGACACTGCTTGGACATTGCAGTGCTGGGGACACCAGCAGCTTCCCTGCCCACCTCCCCATCCTCAACTGAAATGTGGGAACTGAGCACCCCCAGAACCCTCTGATGAGACCAGGGTAAGGGCTCTGCTCCCATCACCCAAGGCCTTAAGTCAAAGCATGATTCCTGGGTGATTCTTTTGCTTTCATTTCAAATCTTTGCAGAGTGAATCCAAGCCACAGACAAGCTCCATGTCCAGCAGGTTCAGGGCTGCCACTGTGGGGAGTAGGAAGGGCTCTTTGGCATGGCCCAGCACCAAGCACCATGGCTATGAGCAGCCCAAAAGGTTTGAGACTTGCATGTATAGGAAAATCGGCTGCAAAACGTGTACAAAAAAAAAATTGTTTTCTTTTACCATTCTCAACTTTATCAGGGGAGTTTTGTCTTGGTATTTTTCAGCTTTCCAGTCATACCCATGAGGGATGTTGTGGAGGTCTTGATAAGAGATCTTTCATGCTTTAGCGATTATAGTTCAGCAGTCAGTGCTGTGTGGAGCAATGGCTGCTTCACACAGTCATGTCTGGGTGAAGCTTTTGGACTCAACAGGAACAACAAATGGCATAAATTTGTAAAATCAAGACCCATTCAAGTCTACTGAAGTCTGGCAGCATGATTCTGCAGGGCAAGTACTGGAAGGTACAGACTAAGACAGGAGCTTTCTTGCAAGCACAAACCACAGTCCCCCCAGAGCAGGTTTTTTATTGCTGTGAGGGTTTTTTTGGTTTAAAGTTGAAGTATTCTGTCTACAGGACCACACAGTTGCCTCTAACATTTATTGCTCTTCCTAAAAATGTTGCTAAGCACAGAGTAGGTTAAATGCCACAAAGCAGATAGGCCCAAGAATCGGAAAGAACATGAGAGGGGAAGTTGAGTTTAAGAAAGATAGAACATCTTTGCCTTGATGTCCACAGGAAAAACAAAGCAATCATTCCAGAACATGAACAAGTTCCCATCTAGAATAGACACACACAGCTAAGTTACAAAGCCAAGGAAAAAAGGGATTTTCCAGTGGTTACACTGACAGATGCTTACAGAAAAGACTGTGGGAGCTGCCACAGTTTAAAAAATGAAGGATAATTAATGTAAGACACAAAGAGTCTTTATGTGATCTGATATTTTGAAAGGAAGACTAGCAAGTGAAGGTTAAATTGAGATGGGAACAACAATGCCACAAAATATCCTACATAAGGAAGTCAAGGCGTGAGCAGTTTGAAGCATATCATGGTTTCAAACACTAGACATCCATACTGACAGCAGCAGCTTCACAGTGGGTCCCACTCCTGCAGCTTCAGTGCTTTTCTAATGCAAGAGAAAGGCTGAATGTATTGCAAAACACCCTTATGTCTAAAAATGAATGAGGTAATCGGAACACTAATAATAGAGTTTCATAAGGTACAATTTCTTCAGAAGTATTATCATTATTATTAACAGGTTACTATATAATTTTGCCCTAGTGATCTTAATTTTTCTCTTTTGCTTTGATTTTTTTCCTCTAGTTAGGAGTAGAAATAGTCCCAAGATTCACATGACCAACTGAACTATAGTTTGATCTAACCCACGATAAATTAGAGTAATTACAAAACCCCTCCCAAAATTCTGAGTTAGATCATCTGCTACCACAGCAACAAGCTCTGTGCTAACAAGCTGGGAGAGACCTCATCTTCGAGCCCAAGCTCAGTCAGATTAAGGCTTTATCTGGCAAGAGTAAAAACATTGTACTTTAGGAGAGAGGAAAAACATCTTGCTGTTAACACCGCTACTGCACAGCAAAGGTGCAGGTATGAACAGCACTACATAAGCTTTTGTTCTTATTCCACAATGATGCCAAGTTAGTGAATTTAACTGGTCTTTCAAGTGAACCACTGCAGGCTCAGCTCATCTTCTATTGCTTCTAACAAGGTATTTCCTTATTGCAAAACTCCACCCAAATAATTGCACTACTTAAATATGCTGGACAGCACAAATAGATCTGAGGCTTTAATCTGCTTCTTTGCCAGCCTGCTCTAGGAGGAGCATACCTGAAAATGAGGCATATACACTCCAAGGTTGTTGTGACAGTCTCCCACTCCTAGCCTGGGGCAACAACATTGTTATTATATTGAGTCACTTGGAGAGAAAAAAACCCACTGCCTACCAGATTTAGAAATGGTTTTAGGAAATGAACTCTCAAGAATATTCCAACTTTGGTTCTGGATTTTGGAGATTATTATTTCTCTTTGATATGTCAGCAGTGCATGCAGTGGTCTCTGAACTGTGACATTTTCTCTTTGGATGCATGTTTCCAAAGTGGCAACATCAGGAGAAACAAGGGTCATCAGTGACTCTCAGAAATTCAATAGGGAAAATAAATAAGAGGGTTTGGCTGTTCTGCTAGTGTTTCCATGCAGCTGGGAGAACATTTGACATTGAGCCATCTACATACAAATGCCAGCTTGGTTTTCCAAAACCCCCTGCAGTCTTGTTCACCCCTGGATTCAACGCGGACAGAGGGCAGGGAAATCTGTCCTTCTCTTACTCTCAAGTAACTCACTTTTAAACACATTATGCTCAAATAAAAATATATGAAAGCACTACTTAAAACAAAAGCAATTGCCATAAAGATGCTTTTAAAACGAAAGACAGTAATATTAAGCAAGAAAATGCCTAAGACTCCAATAGCTATTGAGAAGTTCCTTAAAAAAAAATAAATAAAAAAAAGCCTATCTTTTAACCCTTTCATTGTACCACTGAAACCTGGAGCATCAAGGTGCAACCCTGAGCACTGTCCCGGGCACCAAGACAGCAAATTCTTGCCATGGCTTACCAGAGGCCAGAGGAGGCCA
>JBCJKH010026598.1:0-11831 GCA_039877255.1 Loriculus beryllinus
CTCCCCAGTTAATGAATATCAAACATCACTTAGTCATTGAGTAATATTGCTTGAAGATTAGCATGTTTTTTCCTCCTGCAATATCTCTCTAGAATGATGTTTTTCATGTTATCACTATTAACTTTAAAGTATTCAGTAATTAGTTGTCCTTTTACCTAAGCTTGACTCAACTTTGACTCTACAGCTAACTTTTTCAGCTAACTTTAAAAATTTAAAGGAGACTTCTCCTCCTTGGGCACAATTATAAAATAAAGAATTTTAATTTGTCTTTTAACATTAATTAACAGTATATGTGAGAGACAAAAATCAGGGCATAAAAAGAAAGGGAATAGAAATATGAACCAGTCTAATGATATGGTTAATGATGCTGTAGGGATAGACTATTTCTAGGTACCTGTAGGAACACTTGGTTTTGTATTTTCCCTGTACGTTGATGAGTTAGTTAAGTATGCATGCAGCTATGGTAAGCATACGGACCTCCATTTTAAGTAGCTGTGCAGGCAAAGCTAACAAGGACTATATGCATTGAACAGTTAGTATGGGAAAAGGGAAAGGGATTTGCTATCGGGTAGGCTTTAGTACATTAAAATGGAGATCTTTGTAGTGAAGATAGCAGACAGCTGTCAGAATGAACCATTTACAAATGCTGACTTGTGCTTCAGCAGTGATGAGCAGCTCCTGCTCTCACTATTGCATTGTAATTAGCACTCCCTGAAATAGTTCACCAGAGGTTTGAAGAATGCTAATCTCTATACTTCTTGCCCTGGCCTAGTTTAGATAGCTTTTCAAGCCGATGATGGGGAAAGGTTAATGAAGAAGAGTCTGCTCATTAGGAACTCTAGAAATATTAGGGGATTTCTTGTATTTTCTAGTACGCACTGTGTCTATGAAGAAATGTATTCAGATGACTCTGTTGCAAAGAATAAGTAATTTATGATATTAAAAGCCAAAAAAGGACAAGTGAAGAAAATAGTTATCCTGTCAATTCTTTCACTGACTCGATTTTCTTTGGGGTGGGATGCTTGTTTTATATGTGAAGTCTGGTCTTTAAATGTGATGAATGTGTTATATCCTCTCTTTAATAAGAAACGATAATACAGGTAAGAAAATTACCAGTTTTCCTCTTTGGATGATACGTAAAGAAGATCTGAAATGCCCTGTTAAGTTTCTCCTGATTCATTCTGCATATTGGACATATTCATTCTCAGTGCCTGAGCCCCTGGGACATGTGGCTCCCTGCAGGTCAGGAGCATTGAGGGCTCACCATGGTGGTTCAGGGCAGGGCTTGGTAACCAGGGACCATCCCATCTGCAGCCAGGTGCAGGGGAGATGGGGAAAGCAGAGCAGCCCTGGGCACCAGCCACCTCCCTGGGGACAGGTGAGCCCAGCTCAGCAGGTTCCTGGCTGGGCAGGGCTGTGGGCCGCTGGAGACCAGCCCTGCTATGATGTTACTGGGGCAGGGGGTGATGGCCCTAGGGGCTCCCATGGGGTCTTGGGCCCTGGGCAGGGTGGGGGAGCCCTGTGGGGACCAGGCAGGGACAGTCAGGGCTGGTGGTGCCCTCAGGGACACAACCTACACCTTGCAACATAAGTGCTGTTTGAACCCTCTTGTAAGAAGCAAAAAATGTATCATCATTGTTCTGAATCTGCTATGGAGTGAAGCTGTGGTTTGATAAATGGCCATTTGGTGTCAAGGATGTGTGCCATAGAAATACACAAGAACTGACTACAATCCCTGTTTCTATTTGTTGTAAGCAATTAAGATTATAGAGTAATATAAGTTTTAGGTCTGTTTAAGCTTAATAAGTATTGAAAAAGTTATATAACAGCAAGCACAACCATGCATTTTCCTTGGGAGAACCTTTTAAATGTTATCCTCAAAATGAGCAGTTGTGGGTTCCAAGACATATAATCATTCCCTTCTCCCTTTCATTGCCATCCAAAACATTGATAAGTGCTAATTGGGAAGTCTTTCTTATCGGTTCTCAGGGAAGGGTATTAACATTTGTCCTAGTTAGGAAGCAGGTTATGCTCATAAGGGCAATTGAGTGGGGGCCTTCCCCATTAAGCCCTGAAGGGCAGATAGCCCTAGCTCAAGCACAACCATTGGGTAAAGCTGCTGTTGGCTGGAAAGGTCGAGGTGATTAGCCTGTTGTTAGCACTGGGTGCATGAACTGAATCGGTAAGCAATTTCCATGAGGAGCAGTATATCATGCTGCATTGCATGAAGTACATTTCTCACGGTATGAAGACTAGTACTGTATGTTTTTATATTATATTTAAATAATATAAAATTTATTAAAAGTTAGTTTGTATTTATTAAAAGTTAGTTTGTATTTATTAAAAGTTAGCTTGTATAAATGCTTGTAGCTGTTTGTAGTAAAAGGCATTGGGGTTTAAGGTTGAGCACCACTGTCTGAGTCAAAAGAGAATTCAGGTTACTCAAGACTAATAAACCTCTGTTTTCCAACTCAGGTTGTAAATTAGTATTAGTGTGGACCAGCCTTATTTACAAAGGTGAAAGAAAAACCAGAATTAATGCCGCACAAATAATTTGAAAAACTCCATAAATCGCAGTGTTACAAACTCATGCATCACTTCAGGAGGGACAGACCAAGTGAAAGGGTGTAGTAGAGTTTCACAGTATTAAATAGGGTCAACTGTAAGACTTCCTGATAGTATCAAAGCGTAATTGTATTACAAACACGAAGGTAATTTAACATAGAATAAAAACACATGTTCAGATTAATGCCAATTAATGCCAGTCAATGCTCAAAGACACAATGTTATTTCAATCACAATTTGAGAAAGGCAGCTTCCTTTGTTTAGATTTTTGCATGTTTTCTTCTCTCCCCCTACTTTTGTACTGTATCCTATAGGAGAACAAGCAAGCAAACCTTCAAAGTTGAAGTAATATTTAAAACCTGGACTCTTTTTCATGAGTTTAGATAAAACGGGTATGGTCAGAAATTATTTACCTCCTTTTCAATTTGTCTTTTGTGAGGTTCATAGAATTGACTTACCAACTATCAGCAACCAGAATAACAGTTTTACTCTATGGCCGCTATTCAGACAGTGATTGACAAAGGTGCTCCATCTCCCCACTTCACCTCTTTACTGATGAATAAAAAGAATCATTTCAGTTTAGTTCCCAGCTGATTATCAGAAAAACCCCCAAAACTCAAACAAAACCAAAACTCAACACCACCTTCCCCCCCCCAAAAAAAAAAAAAACCAATAGCAAATCAGAATAAATACTGCTTTTGTATTAGAGAACAGTAGGAAGCATTTTTCTTTCTTTCTTTCTGGAACAAGTTCACCTTTTTCATTTGCAGCAGCATTAAATGCTGGGAAAAGATCAGAAGCTACTTCTTTGGTGTTTTTTCCCCTCCCTGTCCTTCATACTGCTTGAATATTGTATATGCAAGGTGGCATTACCTAAAAACCTTCTGATACACAAATGTCAGGGGTAAAAAGAAAAAGTAAAGAAAGAGGAAAGAAAAACAATCACCTACATTTTCATCACTTCTCTTCCTGTCTCAGCTTCTTAGAGTCCTGAAGCCTCCTTCAGGGAGTCCTTTTGACTAGGCATAGCCTCTAAAGCTTCACAGAGCCACTCTTCATGCACGTCCAGATTGACCAGGTTTAGGGTCTCAAAACCTTGGTGTTATGTAGGCAAGTGTGAGTCCCAGTGGGAGCATTTTAATGAAGATTTTTAACAACTCAAATGGCAGTGATTATTTCTGACTTGTCCCAACATCGTTGCAGTCAAATACTTAAGTTTCCCCAGTTACTGAAGTCTAGTGCAGGAAGAACAGCTGCTGTACATTCAGTATTTGTATGATTTTGTGGTATTTGACCAAAGGACCTGTTCTATTTATATTTCTAGAATGCAGGATACACAGCTATATAGGGGACAGGCCTTGTAGAAGACATTTAATGAAACCATTAAATGGCATAAGTGTTCTTAATTCTGAAACATTATCTTACTAAAAAATAGAAAAGCAAAATAGTCATGTATTCATTTCTGATTTATTGATTTTAATTTTTCCTTCCTCTCTCATTACTTGCATACTTTCAGTAATAAAATGGAGAGAAAGCAAGAACAAGTAATACTGAGTATCTGTATTGAAAACCAGTTTTCAGATAACATAATACAGACTTCTTTGCAATGTTAAAAAATAGTTGCATAAATTTGTTGTTGTTGCTTTCCCTAAACTATTTAAATATGAATTAACAACTGTGACTGCTCAAAGCAATGCCCAGGAAGGCAGTGTGCTTTCTCAGTCTATACTGAGCTCCTATGTTGGAAGGAGCAGTATTGCTTCTATGAAGGAGAAGGTTTAGTAGTCGGGATAAATCTTCTCAGCACTGAAAGTGTGAAAAAGTATTGCACTGTATATGCAGCATAATGCACCAAAAGAGTATGTAGTGTGGTTTTGTCTCTATCTCCAACTTTCATGTCCTCGATTGGTTTGGTTTTGTTTGGTTGTTTTATTTTTTGTTGCTGCTGTTTGGTTTTGTTTGTTTCCCTCTGGTTTTCAAATTGTCCATCTAAAAGTACTACAAAGAATATAGCAGAAATTGCACTTTTTTATTCTTTTTTTAGTCAAGTACTGCCTGTACCTGCATGGTATTTCATGAGAATTGGCAAAGAACTGGGCAGTAGGTATTGTAATGAGGTTGATGAGAGGTTGAGTGCTCCAGTGATATCATGCAACTTGTGTGATTTGGACTTGACCTAGATAATATCCTCTCTTGTGGATAATTATAAAGTTCCCACCAGAATGTTAATAAGCTGGTGTTCTTTATCGCCACTTAATCACAAATTAATCCCACTTCATCATAATATTATGAGAGGGGTTTTTTTAAGACTTTGGATTTGTTAGCATATATTCATCTTAAGTTTTGATTGGTGCAATGCAGTTGTTTCAAGTCTTACCATAACTAGAATCACTGTAATTTACTGCTTTTACTTTTCTTGATGGAAGTATTTTGGTATTTGTGAGTTACAACTCCATTCATGAATGACAAGGCCATTTTTTTTTTCAAAGCTCCCATATAACAGCCATTGTTGGTAACCACAAAGGAAACAGTCATTGTCACACAAAACAGTGACTGCTGTTCAATTTTTTTTTCATCTGAAATGTCCTGCACTTGGTGAATCCTCACAAAAAAGATCTGGTTACTTCATGTATATATTAAACAAGTTGTAATAACTGCAGGCACAGCAGGCAGGACATGTCATAAGAATGAAATCTTGAGAAACTAGCATCTGTCTACAGTTGCAAGATATTGACAAATGACCCATAGAGCCTTAAAGTGAAGCCTACCTTATTTTCTTTAATCATTTTTAATTCTATACACTTAGGAAGTGTTACATGAAGTCACAAGATACAGAAATGCAAGGGTATTTGTACTGATGCTGAATAAGATACATGAATGGAAACACTTTCCCCATTATCTGTTAGGTTCTGTGAAGCAACAACTTGATAAAATACACAGGACATAACCACCTCCTGTTAATTGACTTTGAATTTTTTTCTTGCTTTTTAATAGGAATCAGATGAAATATCTATGCAGTAAGTGCTAATTCTAATTTTTTAAAAGGTAAGTATATATAAAGGAGAAAAATAAATTATTTAGAATATTGTAAGATGTTCTTATGAGTACTATGGAAAGAGATATTTGCAAAGATATGTGGAGTAGTGTTTTGTATGGTCAGCTCTTTTAAACTTGATTCTACCACAGCATTTTGATGTCAGCATTGTGTCTTGGTACGCAGTGATAACCTGATATGCTTCTGTAAATTCTGTGATAAAGTAGGCTAAGATATTTGTTTCTTACAAAAAGTTTTAAAAGCTACTATTCATCCTTTTTAACTGAAAGCTTTTCTTCATCTGTCTCCTTCTCATTTCACAGAAATATCACCATTTTGCTAGATAGTTTTGATATGTTGTGTTGCTGGCATAATCTTTGGAGGAAAAAGCAGTTATTGCCTATACCTTTAATGAGAAACTTCTTGTATAACATCAAGACTAATTTGGATGAACACTGCAGGTATCCACAGAGCACAAGCAATGTCTTTTGCAAAAAAACAACCATAAAAAAGTCTTTGGGGAAGATACAATCTGCCTTGTACAGAAATAAAGCCAATTCTATTTCCCACTCTCCCTTAAATGTAAGCTGCTTAGTAGGGTATCTCAAAAAAGGATAAAATCTAGAGATTAAAAAGTCATATGACACATAAATCAAAAGAACAGAAGGGGCTGAGAATGAGTTTGTAAAGAGGTAATTTTTAGCATTCACTATAATTGGTCTGCTACAGTACTTATCCATTATCTGCTTTTTTTAGTTATCACCATTTTTCTGGAACATGATGGATAATTGTACTTAGGAATTTGAAAGTAAAATGTGGCATTTGCATAAAGAATTCATTTTTAACTCAATTTCACCTTTACACTTTTTAGCCTCATCTTATTAGGAAAAGGCACCTGAAAACAAAGTTAGCTTCCATAACGGCATATCTTATACTGCTATAAATCACAAGACCTTTTGACTTTTGAAAGATAGCTTCATACTCTATACAAGATTTCTGTCCTCTGTGTCACTGTGACAGCAACCTCAATTTGATACTATAATGTAACTGACTAGAGAAGCTGCACTGTATCTTTGAGGATTCAAAATGAAGGTAAAAAAAACACCACTTCAAGAACATGTGCAGTATTTCTAAGGAAAGTGCAGGAAGAAAGCAGAAAACATACAAAACTTCATCCTTTAAATACCACAAACAGCTGAAATAGCACATCACACATTTAATCGACAATAGAGGCCCTCTTATGAGAGCAATTTATCATCAGATAGACACATATTATGACAGACGATGGAACGCAGGAGAGCCTGTTTCTCTGCATGCACCTGAAGACGTATCTGCTCACATGAAACATTAAGGCTGCTAGACCTGGGAGAGTTAATAAGGGGTTTAGTAGGGGAAATCTGCTCTTGGATTATCCTTCCCTTTCAAGCATTTACATAAACAAGTACTTATAAATGTGTGCCTGCTAAATGCTCTTGCCTCTACCCTTACAGCTAAGGTAGAGAGATTTCTCAGCTTGTCTGGCTTTCCCACAGGCATTCTGCTTTCTATTGTTCACCTTCATGTGCATCACTGTAGCATGTGCAGTTTCTTCAGAGCTGATAGGAATTATTCAATTTCAATTTAACCTTTGAAAAGCAGTCCTTCCATAAAAATATCAAAATGACTGTGTATGAAATAAAAAAAAAATACATTTCCATATAAATAGTTGCATTTCCATATCTCTCAGTTGATTCCTTTTTGTGTTGCTAGAATAATTTCTTTAAAATGCATCATTAACATCCCTTCCCTATGGTTCTTTGATTATGAGTGAATTTTTGTTATGCTTAGTCCTGTATTTGAATATCCTTTTTTTTTTCCCTTACATTTATTTGTTTTTTCCACCTCTGGCCTGTAGGGAGATTCTCAGCAGAATTAAGTTGGAATAGCTCTCCTGATCTCAGAAAAAGCCAGGCAGTTTACACATAAAGAGAAAAGGAAAACTTCATCTCATCTTGTACCTGGACACAAGAACTGGGTTAACACATAACAAATTATGTCTCAAGCATTAAAAAATTCCAAAACCAAACAGAGAACTGCTGTCTTATCTCAACAGTGAGAAATTTAACTAAAAATACATTTAGGCTACATTTGCCATATTTCAAACAGCTTTCGCTAAATTCACTGTTTTCTTGTTTGTATACCCTTCTTACTATCTGTCTTGTTTCAGCTTTGCCTCTCATTCATGTTTTCATAGCTTTCAGCTTTTTTTGTCAACCACTTTTGCAGTTACTGAGGTCTTGTTATTCACGCGAATTTGAAGATGCATGGTGGGATTCATCTTGCCTAGTTTGGCTGCCTCAGGCTGAAACAGGTAAGTTTTAGTTAGTCCCTCAGACTCTCTTTATCAACAATTAAAAGAATAACTAGCTACACAAGATTACATTCATTGCATTTTAAGAAAGGACAAGTCACTCCCACTCTAATTCTCACTACAAATTATCAAGGAAATGAAGGCACACTAACTTACTTGTACCCAGAGATCCAGCTTTTAGATGCTCCAATGTCATGGAATTCACCTCTAACTTTCTTTTTTTTTTTTAATTGTTTATTTTTCATACATCACTTCAAAATTTGTCTTGTGGGTTACCCTAAGAGGATAGGTGAGGTATCAGTATTAAAAACACTGTTCTTCCTGTGGCTAGAAGTTCCTTAGAAATGTGTGCGCAATTTGAATCAGGGTGCTATTTGTCTTCCATTTTTTGGTAGTTTTTTTATAAATGTTTCCTTTTTCTGTCACTAACAATATGTTCTTTCATCTAGTCTCTGGAATTTGTATTGTCCCAGAAGAGCGCAGCTGTCAGTTTTAAAATCAAAACTCAGTCTTTAACGTGGCTGTGTCTCAATACATTAATATGTATAAGACTAAGAAAAATGTGCTTCTTAATGAGAACAATGAGAAACAATGCTCAAGGTGTGGCGTGAGTATGTGCATATGCACATGTCTATGTCTTCTCCAGCAGACAGAGGTTTGGGGAGAGCGGGTTCAGCTGACTACTCTGACTTTCAAAAGAACTTGTCATATAGATCCTCAGTCATCTGGAACAGTTTTGAAAACACTCCATTCTTTTCCCTTTCTCCGAGACTTACATTAGTCAGTGCCTTCTGGTAAAGTCTGTGTGGGAGCTGCAGTCCACTCAGTCTACACAGCCAGAAAGATTAATACATATCAGGAGCGGGACATTTTGGAAATTGCCTATTCTCATTTTCCCAGAAGAGTCAGTCTTTTACATATTTATCTGCCACATTCAGAAGTCAAATGTCTTTATTACGATCACTCATTGCAAACGTGCTCTACACTATGCAATATATAACACTGCATGCAGAGTCTTCTCTAGGGACAAGGAATGTTCTCTAGTTAATGGCAGGCAGTGAGACTGTAGAGATTCTGAAGGCAAAGTACTTTTCTTGAGCGTTACAGATACAACAAGAAAATGATCAAGGTCTTTTGAACCAGATAGTGCAATCCTCACAGCTCCCTGTTAGAGCAGGGTTTTCACTTGGTTTGGATGTGCTTATGTTGTTGGACATAATTCTAGACACTTTCTCAAGGTAAGTCAATGCTTACACTACACTTTGCCATTGTTTGCTTGTTTTTAAAGGAAGGCATTGTCTTTTTGTATATTTTAAGATGGGAAGTGTAGTTGCAAAGAAGGAGTAACATACCCTTTATCTCTCCACAAGCCAGTGTCTGAAACAGAACTTACACTTTTAAACTGTCTGTGTCCAGAAGCTACATCATTTCAAATGATGGTGTTTTGGAAGGAATAGTAAATGGAAGAAAATTTTTGACTGGTAGAGTGTCATACTAAAGGTGTACTATAGACATATTAATGTAACTGCACCATGCCAGTGAACTCGAAAAGTCTACTGAACCCTGTGGTAAAAGACAGCAGTTGTACTGTTCAGTAACAGCCTCTGCTCATGATATTTGGAAGCACTTGCAAGAATCTGGGATTCCCAGTGCTGCTGCTTCTTTTGGCTCTTCACTTGGTATAGATTGACACACAAACCATTTGTAAAATACTTTCTCCTGTTATTCCTTATAGGTAACACACTGAACTTTTGCACAGCTGCTTCATATTAATTCTCACTGTCATGGATTATATCTTCTTCATTTAACTGTAAGGTATATGACAACATTCTGGAATTGGCACTGCAGAAGAGATGAAGGTTGAGATTAGCAAATGTAAGATAGCTACTGTAATGTCAGCTGGCGGTAAACACACTTCAGTTAACAGATGAAAATAAGCATGTCTAAAGGTGCTATTTTTCCAACACTGTAAATGAAAATGAAACTTGGAAATAGCTATTATTAATCCATTTAATGGTGGATGCTACTATTTTTCAAAAGTACTCAGTTATTTCATAAGGGGCCATGGCTTCATAAAAGTGAATCACCCAAGCAGTCCTAGTCATTCTGCAGGGAAAAATACCACACAGTAACTGCTATATTCGGTAAGAATTAAATGCTACCTAACACAGCATATCACTTACAAATGCAGCCAGCACCAGATACTTCTCATAAAGATTAGGGTTATCTAGGAGTCTTTCTAGATGTTTTGCAAGAGATTACTGTTAGCTTTGATGCAAGTTTAACAATCTAGTGGTCAAAGTATGAGAGAACAAAATTTAAAATCTATCACAATGATGTTAACACCAGTAAACATCCTATGTATTTCACTTTCATTAGAAATACTGTTGGCTTTTATATAAGAGAACATAAGGATAATACTAACCTAGGACAGCTAATTTTTAGAAAACAATTTGCCCTATTGCTGAACTATGAACTCACTAATTTGTTTGCAACTATTTTTAACATATTTTTTCCTGTTAAAATGCAGTCACTATATCCTGCTCAACAAAGAAGTGAATCTATATGAAGAAAAAAAAAAAAAAAGAGAAGGTGGAAAACAGTTCTTGAAAGCGTTTGAGCAACAGCTGGTAATGAAGTCAGAGAATAGTCAGTCATGCACTTACCCTTTTCTGCTGTAAGACAGTCATATTCCTCTGGGTTTCCAAGACCTGTTTGCTCTTCTCTTCTCTGTATCCAGTTTTGGAGATGAGCCATGGGCCGTAATACTAGGCTTAGTCAGAACTTGTTCTTTGTTTGTAGAGAAATCATTTTATTAAAGGTGGAGGACTAAGTATCAGTACCAAATCCAAACCCAAAAACTGAAAAAAAAACCCCTAACCAACCAGCAAGAAATTATTTCATTTACTTACAACTCACAAAGTTTACCAAATTATCTTGCTAAGGCATCCCATTGAAATCCTTTTCTATTTCTTTCTTTCCCATCTGAACTGACATCTTTCTAGTTTCATTGGGAAAACTCTTTAACTAGTATCAATTCCAAGTGTCCTGGTGACAATATTGATTCATATAAAGCAGTATGTGTATTTTCCCACTGCATTTCTTTTTATAAATTAATTCTTCACATTTGCAAAATTTCAGCTATGGGGAAGAGTCATACAGTACTATTCTGATATCTTCATGCCAATACACCTGCCGAGATATGACTTGTTTCAATAATGCAGTTTTCAAGACATTGTCCAGTCCATTGTTTAAAACAAATAGTATCTTAATCCATAAATAAGGTTTCCAATATAACATATGGATGCATTTTTTACCTTTAAAGCTGGTAAAACTTGTGAATGTAAGACTTAAGTACTCCTACAGATGAAAGTTGCTATATAAGAGACTCGTGGGGAGAGTGAGATCAGGAAAAACATTTTCTGATGTGGCCATATGAATACTGTGGTCTCTGACATGCTAATTTACTGTCAACTTCCCCCAAATCCTCTTGAGACTTAGAGCATAAGAGCTTTTCTGTGCAATTTTCATTCCGCATTTGCAATTTCATGGAATCATAGAATCATAGAATAGTTAGGGCTGGAAAGGACCTCAAGATCATCTAGTTCCAACCCACCTGCCATAAGTAGGGACACCCCACACTAAACCATGCCTCCCAAGCCTTCGTCCAACCTGGCCTTGAACACAGCCAGGGATGGAGCACTCACAACTTCCTTGGGCAACTCATGCCAGTGCCTCACCACCCTAACAGTGAAGAATTTCTTCCTCATATCCAATCTAAACCTTCCCTGTTTAAGCTTTAACACATTACCCCTTGTCCTGTCACTAGAGTCCCTAACGAAGAGTCCCTCCCCAGCATCCCTATAGGTCCCCTTCAGATAC
>JBCJKH010026600.1:0-18544 GCA_039877255.1 Loriculus beryllinus
ACCATATAAAGAGTCTTCATAGACTATACATTTGAGGACAGAAAACCATTTCTGTGTTTATCACAGAAACAAGACTTTTTCTCATTCACCCTCAAGTTTATTAAAAACCAGGTGCTTTTAATGTTGAAGATAGGAAAAAAGAAATAATATTAATCTGTTTTAATTTCAGAAGCTAATGCATGTTTTTAATCTAAGTCTGAGGCAGCATACCATTAAAAATGTAGACTTTCAACAGACATTTTTGCAATTGCAATTACTGCATTAAGAGATAGATCTGGACTCCAAGTAGTTAATGCACTGAGAGATATAGAGAGACTATTAAAGTAGATGTGCATAAAAGTTTGATTATAATTTATTGTTTAAAAAAAATGCTATTGCAAAATACTAAGAAACTGCTTCCCAGATATTTTTGATATGTTTTCCTGTTTTTGTATCCTGCCCAGGAACACTAAAATCCCTAAAGTTAATATGTGGTTATAAGAATGAAAACATCCCATTCTTTGAAAACCCTTAGCAGAGCTGCCCACCAATAAAAGCACTCGTTCATGCACACAGTTCTCATAACTCAACAGAAGCACTTTACAGTCTGCTGCCACTCCCTAGTAAGCATTCATTCACCACTTCTGTAACAGCTTCAGCAGAAACCTTGAGCACAGCTCCTTCTGCAGAGAACCCCCTCTCTCCCTCCCTGCTCCCGCCTTAGAATAGTTAATAGATGAGAGGACACTTCAGTGCCTCTGTCTCTGCCACCAATCCACCTCTTCAGAGATCAGCAAAATGAACCACCCTGCTTTCACTCTCTTTCTCTCAGCTGCTTTTAGCTGTAGCTTGTACGCTTTTCTTTCTCTAGGCTTCAACTACTTTGATAGCCCTCCTGAAACCCAGCAGGTCACCATGGGCTGCCCTAGCAGGCAGCCCCTGCCGACTACCTGGACAGTTTATCCCACTACTCGTCCATCCCTAGAGATGTCTCCAGCTCCTAGGAGACAAATCACTGATACCTGGCAGCAATTCCTATGAGATCCCAAGAAGCCCAAGACAGCTGGCTTCCCCTGAGTAGCTATTCACATGAGCTGGCTTCCCCTGAGAAACCATCCACATGAGCTGTAGTTTCCCCTTTTTTCTCCTTCTGTCTGTTGGCTTCTGGTGCCACTCCTTCCAGAGTGGGCTGACATGTTCCCCAGAAGCTAGAACTGTTTTATTTTAAAAAGCAGTAATTAATTTGACACTAACACACTCCTCTCACAAGTAGTATTTTAATGCCTATGTTACTTTTATTTTTTCCACGCAAAAAAGAATATATGGGATGACAACCATTATTTCTTGGCTATAGATTGATTAGACAGATAAAAATGCAAGACAAGCCTTGCTTTCAAAACTTATTATTAGTCAATTGTACACAAATTAAAGCAGAAGGATTACTATTTGGTATTAAACATGACAAAGAGTTTGCATTTTTCAACATTAGATTACACTAAGCTAGGTTTTTGGTTTTTTCTTCTTCCATGACCAGTTCATTTTTTAAGACTCAATAAATCAAGTCTGCTGTTTATCTGTGTGATCAAGCTGAGTGACTTTATTTTTGATGTTTCAAGGACAATGAATAAATGGGAATGTAACACAACTGCATAAAATACAAAGATGAGAACTGGGTTGGAAAGATACACTTAAGATATGCTAAGATTAGGGAGATCAGGGAGACTGCAATCAGAGGGCCATGGTGGAGTGGGGTATGTATAGAAGTTGGCTTGAGCAGGTTAGGCTGCAGACTGCTGTCACCAGACACTGACAGCCAAAACAGACTAGCCTGGTTTTGCACAGAAGAGTGCAATGTACACTAGCACAAAGGCACACGTTCTGCAGCCTCTGAACCCACAGAAATCTCTTAAGTTAAAAAAAAATAAAATAAAAAAAATTAAATCCCAGGTGAAGGCTAATGTGCATTAGACTGCTAGCAGGCTGGGCAAACCCACAGAGGCTCTGTGCTCTTGCCCTGTAGGACACAAAGAACTACCACCCTGGTGAACACAACCCAGACTTGTGGTTCTGACAAGTAATAAACACGAACTACTTAGAGAAAGAGTATGAGCAAGAGAACACAGATAATGCCAGCATCTCACTCACATCCTCTGCCAAAACTCAGTTAATAGATTTACTGAATTAGAAATGTAAAGACTCAAGTTTTAATAACCATTAATGGACTTACCCCTCCTGAATTTATATAGACTTTTTACACATAAATAATTTTGACTTTCAGAACAGTAGTAACCTTAATTTTCCAAGGAAAAAAAAAAAAAAAAAAAAGGAAATTGCTTCCTGTTGTGGTTTAAGCCCAGCTGGTAACTCAGAATCATGCGGTCTCTCTCTCACTCCCCACCTGCTCCTGGAAGAATGGGGAGGAGAACTGAAAGAATGTAACTCCCACAGGTTGAGATAAGAACAATCCAGTAACCAAGGTATAACACAAATCACTACTGCTACCACCAAAAATAATAATGATAAGGGGAATAACAAGGGAAGAGAATGCAACCGCTCACCACCTGCCAACTGATACTCAGCCCTACCCAAACAGCGGTCTAGCCCTTCCGGCTAACTGCCCCCAGTTTATATACTGGGCATGCTGTGGTATGGAATACCTCTTTGGTCAGTTTGGGTCAGGTGTGCTGGCTCTGCTTCCTCCTGGCTTCCCCTCCTCCCTGGCAGAGCATGAGGCTCACAAAGTCCTTGGTCAGAATAAACATTACTGAGCAGCAACTAAAAACATCAGTGTTATCAGCACTGTTCCCAGGCTGAAAGTCAAAAACACAGCATTGCACCAGCTACTAAGAAGGAGAAAAATGACTGCTACTGCTGAACCCAGGACACCCATTTAAGTGGCAAAAATGGAAAGGCAGCATAGAGACACAATTTGCTCAAATTTCTCACTTCCTGAAAGCAAAAAGTGGCACAGATTTTGAGTTGATGAAAGAAAAAGCTGTTACGAAGAATTAAAGGATCTGGACTAGACTCTAGTGAAAAGCTGTGACTCTCACAGACTTACAGTATACATTTTGTGTAGCTCTGTTAAAATCGATGACAGATCAAAGAAAAAAACATCAGGTTGCTATTCTCACGATAAAGGTTTGTAACTGGTCTTTAGCAGTACTGTCTTTAAATGCATTATCCTTATATATTTCTATTATTACAACACTTTAAGTAAATACCCAGACTGGATTTTTAGTATCAGATATTATTTTAGAGGATTTTTGGCAGGATTTTAGAGGATTAAATGGGTTTTTGCACAAATCTAAATAGGTATTTTATATATATATGGGTGTGTATGTATGCATACATAACTATAGCTGAATAAAGATTATTTCAAGGCAAGTAAATGTTGGACATTATTATCCAAGCAGAGACTAGAAAGGGAATATGATAAGGATCTAAGAATGTGAGCAGACATGTACTCCAAGAAATATAGTTGCCATAAAGGATAAGTATTGCTGAGGAGGAGGAAGGTGGGGGAGTAAGGCTTAGTCTTCCTTTTTTTTTTTGATATTAAAATACATTGAGCTCAGTACTCCAGTATTAATGGACATTAAAGGATTTAAATCAACAACAGTTACATGTGACAACCACATTTAGAAAAATAGTGAATTTCCATGCTTCTCTAAACAGCAAGGCAAATAATTACATAAGCAAAATGCTTGGTTCCATCCTATGTCCTGAAGAACTGAAGCCCACCATCAATTTGCTACCCAGACTGCATTCCTTCTTAGCCTGTTCACCCACTTCTGTGTATATCACCGTATGCTTTATGTAAGAAGTCAATATTTAGTTTAAAGGTTTGTGTAGATCAAGTCAAAAAGATATAATAAACACTGACAGATTCTAATGTATAAAGTACGTTCTATAGAAACACAAGGTGACAGATTTGATTTTCTCTCTACAGACAAGTAAAATATTTATTCTGCTTAAGGCTTGCATAACATCTTTGATGCCAGCTTCCTTTGTATTATATTCACTGACCTGAAGAGAATATGACCTTACTGGAAGTCTGAATTGTCTTCTAGCTCCAAGACACAATAGGTATATGTCTTTTGACCTCCCTGGCAATAGAACAGGCTCAGAAGTTTCTTTGTTGCAGTACAGTAAAAGGTGACTCTCTCTAGGTTTTCTCTGTGATTCAGACTTGATGGTATTGGGCTGGCTAGCATCAGTTTTTCTGTATTTAGTGTTGCAATAGAGCTCAATTGGATAGAGGACAAAATACTGCTTTTCTCATGGACATAGTAAAAAGCCCAAACCCAGAAGCTCTCAAGCAGCTATGGAGGGTAATTTTGCCTTGTACATCTGAAAAATAAGTACTTCCAGTGAGGAAGTGAGGATTGAAGCTGGAAACTTCTGCATTCCCTTCCACTTGTCTCCCTCTTCTCTTTAGACCTGGGTGGAACCTAGTTGCAGTTACAATAGTTACTTGCTTACAGTCTTTCTACAGACAGAAATAGGGCTACTTTCCTTAGGGATATTTGGAAGTATCACCTCCTTCTTTCTTTTCAAGATCTGAACTGATACTCGGATGCCTATTGCTGATACACAGTGCTAAGTCTTTAATACATGGCTAGTTAATTTTTATCAGTTACTATTTTGCACAGATTCTGCTTTTTTTTTGCGTTTACTTTCACTGGAAGAAATCCTTGTACAGGGTCTTCATGGCAGAAACTCTACTTTGAGAAGAGACTGTGCTGGCAGAGAAGTAAGGGGCCACTTCCGCCAAGAAAGTAATGGGGAGGAGTCTGGGGCAAAGCTTCACAAAGATAAATATATTTAAGTAATTTAAGGCCTGATACCACTATAAAATCACCGAAGATCACCTTTTCTGTTAAACTAAACATTATATACCAGCTGTTTATTGAACAGAGTAACTTGCTTTTGGTCAAAGTATAACTCATTCTTGGTTAATTCAGTTGTCATCTGAAGAGATGGAGGGCTCTGGTACCCACCATTGCCTGTAATAGCCTGTTCTGATGGTTAATTCTCTCTACAAATACAAAGTGATTTGCCTCTTCTCTCCGTCTATCTGTGCAAACACCCACAAAAACCCAGCCTTGTGCCTAATCCAGGGATTATTTTTGCCTTATATCTAACATATATCTTTCCTGTAAATGTAATTTTTCTGCCTTTCACCACTGAGTTAGGGGTAGTCAATGCAATATACTGGGTTCTTTTTTGTCTCTTGCTGCCAGACATTGCAAATAATGTTTTTTGTGCCTTTTCTGTGCTACCTCTCAATTTTTCAGCAGCATTTAAAAAATGTGTGCTGCATGCAGAAGTGTGTGCAACTTATACCAAATATTGAATCTCTTTAGACAGAAAGGCTGTGACCAGGCCACCTGTCAGATGCTGTGATTCACTGAAGTCTCCCAGCTGCCTTTGAAGATGTAAAGCCATCAAGACTCTTTAGAAAAAGGAGGATAGCTTAGAGACACTCTCTTACATGGCACAACATTGCACAGACATAATCAAGTATTACTTATATGTCTCTATAGTTCTGGAAATCAAGCCATAAAACCTGAAAATGCTACTTCTTTCTCTTTTTTCTCATCCTGCATGTTTTATTAGGCACCACCATTTTACACTGGTGGCTCTAGATCCCATGATGAAGAGTTTAGTTCCTCTCATGCACTATCCAGAACAAGCAACTACTTAAGTGATTTCTGTGTTCAACTCAGAGATACTTGAAGAATGGACGATGCAACAGTCACTGCATCAGCAAATAAATCTATTGGGAACAAAGAGCTAAATACACTGATAGAAAGTCATCTGTCATTTAGCAAAAGCTGGAATCAAAATTTAAATCCTGATAGGTATTAAATTTTTCTGCACATAAAATCAATCATCTTAAGAAATTATCTATTTATTAAGATTGGGCTCACCAAATTTTAAAAGAGTAGAGGAAAGCTTTTCACTTTCTAAAACTAAATGGTGTGCCGGTAATAGTACAGTTTCTTTTCTAGGTAATTTCTGACATAGACTAAGCTTAGCACTGTCACTAACATAGTCTGTGAACTATTTGTTTTGATTCAATTCATCAAAACACACAAAGACAGAGATGAGACTCTACACACCACACTGAATGAAGGACTTAACTTTGTCATTGAACATCTGACTCCAAAAGTGACATGAGCAGTTGTTGCTTAGTTATTGAACTACATCAGAGAGGTTTTTGCACGGAATTGCTTGATGCATGGCTATCTGCACATCGCCAATCATGTACACAACTCAGGACCCAATCAAAATCAATCATCATTACTGCATTCAGCTAATACTGTCTTTACTCTGGATTTCAGCAACAGGCAGAAAACAGACCAGCCTTTCTGCATTTTGAAGAGATTTTATTGCCAATTCCCCTCAGATTTCTTCATCTAGCTGAACTTCATTTTTAGTGCATCAAATGTTCCTTCAATTACAGACTTAGAAGATTATGTGCTGCATTTTAATGATAATATCTTCTGCAGTTTGAGGGCTAGGAACAAGAGGCTTTCTTAACTTCAGTTGTACCTTAAGGGAATGAACTGCTGTCAGCTGGAAAAGAAAAAAAATCAGTTTTATTAAAATTGCTTCTAAAAGGATATATTCTGCTTTCAGAGTAACTGAATAGATCTACGAGACAGCATCTGGTTATTTTCTCAAGAGAAAATTTTTGTCCCACAAAAGGAGACAAAACCCTTGAAAAACTGGATTTTCTTCCATTTTGCATCTTTCTTAAAAGCCTACAGTACCATACTCTTACCGATGTCTCAAGTCTTTTGTCATTCAGATGAATCAGTCTATTTAAATTTAGGGTTAAGCACTATGAGAAGAGCTTAAGCTATCATTTGCTTTCTTGACTAACATTTTAGAGACTTTTCTCCGTAACACCAGTCCAACTAGAGCTTTTACCTCAGAAACAGTTTAATTTTATGATCAAGCTTTTGAGCACTTTTACTCTGGAATGTCGTTTTGCATCCTTGAAGTCAGGCTCATGTAGAAGTCACAGCAGTACATCTATTCATAATGAATTTCATCTCACTTCACAAACAGTCCCCTGGGGATCCCAGGGGCTCTCCCAGTTCACAGAGGAAGCGAATGCAATTCCATCTTTCTCCTACTGAGCTACCTCCAATCTTCAGTTGCCATTCATAAATCCAAGATGACTTATTTGGGATTACAACTCATTTTTGTTATGGACAAATATTTTTCTTTGTCTTAGTTTGATAGTCCATGCTATTAGGCAATTTATCATATCACTTGTCAATAGCATGTTTCCCAATGCCTTGTATCAAACTGTCCAGGCAATGCTGATATAAATTTTGATAACGGTATAGAGTTATCAAATTCAGTTAATTCTCCAAAAATCTCATGGTATCTGAACAAGGAAATAACAAACTAAAAAGATACATTATAAATTATTATCCGTCACGATTTAAAATTTTTTATTATTATTATTATTATTATTTATTATTATTATTATTATTATTATTATTATTATTATTATTATTATTATTATTACAATTTCTGTAACTCTGGCTATAGAATAGAATTTCTGTCTTGGAGATGTCTATTTCCTCATGTCTGCCACACCCTTTTCAAGCTCAGCCAAATCTTTTTCTTGTGAATACATTAAAAAAAAAGAAGAAAATAAAAGATGGATTACACGTAATAGAGTTGTCTCTGCAGACGCAAAAGTGCCAAATAGCTGTAAAAAAAATTGCAGGTAAATAAATATAAATGGTGGCCTGGGACTTCTCCAACTGGATGATTCATCATCTACCTGCTTCTCTGAGATATATTTGATGTTAACAATATTTATGCAATATACCTTGGCTCAAGCATGACACAGATTGCCACAAAAGAATAAACAACTCCTGCTCTACTTGAGAACTCTATCTAAGTTACATTATTATCTGCTATTACTACATTCAGTTGACAGAAAATGAGCCCTTTTTAATATCTTTATACATCAGCCTCAATAACATTTTTTTGCCTATGTAAAATTCTAGTGCTCTTAAACTTTTAATTGTACCTGTCCTAGGATAATTTTTTTTTATTATTCTTTATTCAATGCCTTAATTAAAAAAGTTTGATGTCAGGTCTTTAGGGAAGGTACCAGGAGAAATAAAGAGAACAGTACCAAGTACTAGGAATACAATCTGAAGTAACATTTCCTCATTTATAACACTGATGAGGCAAGTGTAAATTGCAGCTGACAAAGAAAATACCCAAAATGTACACTAAAAGGTTCTGATCTAACATGTCCCACCAGTTACTAACACAGGTTTTAGTATGTGTCTTGAATGACATAAGATCATGTGCAAGGATGGTTCAAACTCATGCCATCTTGATCAGACTAGATAGCTAAAAAGGAGTTTTCATTAATGTATGTTTGGGACTAGGCATCTGCATTCCTTTTCATGTCAATGATATATAAGAATGGTCCTCCTGGGCTAGACCAGAAAGTCATATAGTTCAGTATCCGGTGGCTGAGAATTGTCATTTCATATGTATTCTTTCAGTACACACAAAAAATTAAAATTAAGTATATCACCTATTTCAGTTTACTTGAGAATCATTTTGTGCTTAAGTATTGTTATGAAAAATGCCAGAACTAACAATTATTGCTGTGTAACTGCAGTAATAAGGAAGCTCAGAGACAGAAAAGTAGTTTAAACACTAAGAACAAAATGTCAAAGTCCACCATAATGTTAATGGAGGTTTAGAGATGCAGAAGTAGTATTGTATGGAGGAGGATGCACAGATTGGGAAGCATGCAAACGCAGCATAACAGGTATTAAGCGTGGCCTAAGGTTGTGGCCAGAGCCACATGGAAAAAGAAATTGCCAACCCAAAAAGAATTATAAAAGGTAATATCCAATATGAACAGATGTGAAACAATATATGAGAAAATGGTTAAATCTACATGAAGTGAAATTCTAGCTTGAAATCTTTACACTCAGCCACAGTCAGGCACACTATTCTGAGGGGCTAGTTGGACAATTGCCATATTTGGGTGTGTATGTACTATACATATATACATAGTACATTTGCCATGTAACACAGAGATCTGAATAAAAAAGCTTCCAGGTTTGTTTGGGTAAGAGTCTGAACCTAGGTCCTGAATGAAAAGATAATCTTGGAGCAGAAGAAAGACCCTGCATGGAATGGTGAATATGGGTCAGGGTCCCTCTCTGGCTGCAGCCTCTGGCAGATCTTAGCCTGCTATAGCCTCTGGTTGAACATGGCTTGCAGGTTTTTTTGTAGCATGAAGGTGTCTGAGCAAGAACTGCTTCTATATACTGACCAACTGTTAACCTGAAAACTGGTTGATAACTGAGTCAATACCAGGACAGGACATGTGGGTAGGGAATGAGGTGAATAGCAATTGAAAGCAAAAAATTAATAAGCTGTTCAGTATTGTTGTGGTTTAAACACAGCCAGCAACTAAGTATCACATGGTCACTTGCTCCCTCTTCCTCCCTCCCTAGGCAGGATGGGAAGGAGAATTGAAAGAATCTAAAACACATGGCTTGAGATAAGAACAGTTCAAATAACTGAAGTACAATATACTACTACTAATACTGCTACTAATACTAATAATAATGAAAACAAGGAGATAGAATATAAAACTAAAAGCGGAAAGGAAAAAACCCAAAAACAATAAACCCAAGTGATGATTTGTTCACCACTTGCTGACCAATACCCAGCCCGACCCTAGCAGTGATTGGTGCCTTCTGGGTAAATCCCTCCAGTCTGTACACCATACATGATATTGTATGGTATAGAATACCCCTTTGGCTAGTTTGGGTCAGGCGTCCTGTCTCTGCTCCCTTCTTTTCTTGTGCCGCTCCTCACTGCAGAACATGAGAGACTGAAAATTCGTTGATCAAGGTCTGCACTACTCAGCAACAAGTAAAACATTGGTGTGTTATCAGCACTGTTCTCAGGCTAAAGCCAAAACACAGCACTGCATCAGTTACTAGGAAGAAAATTAATTCTATCCCAGCTGAAACCAGGACAAATATGAAGATCCCAGTTACTGAACAATTTCCCCACCCAGCAGAATAGAGACCAGTGAGAGCAGCAGCACCTTCCAGCTTTCAGTTAACGTTAACCACCGTGCAAACAGCAGCACACTGTTGGAATGAAGTTTTCCAGCACATCTAACAAAGATCAAGAAAAGTTGCTCAATTATTTCACTTCTGTAACAAAGTACAGCTGCTAATGCTGAGAAATTAAGTGCTTTGCTACCACAAAATGGACTTTCCTGTTTTGGTCTCCCATGCCACCTTTGAATTCTGGCAAATCTGCAGATTGTCCAAATCTCTTCCCTGCCCAGGTGAGGTTTAGCCCAGGAACTGGATTAGAAAATTATCCTTGGGCCCCACACCTGGTCTTTAGTTATCATATAAATGCACACTCTATAATCTCTTTTCATATACTGTTCAAAGTCTGTTTTTAGACTAGTTCAAGATCTCCTTGCTCATATTGACTGTGCAAGAGCCTCACCTTCAATGGGTAGCAAGCTGCTTCTCATTTTGAGTTTGTACAGACTGATAAAGTTTATTTTCTAGATAAAAGCATTTCTGATTTTTGCACAATAAATTTGAAATTTGCACTTCATATTTTTTTAAAAATGAATTGCACAATTGACTGTTTCATCATCAAATTTGCTATATCATTGCAGCACATAGCAACAAATATAGGGGCTTTCGTGCCCAATTATTGAACCCAGAAGTATGCGAGTTATTTCCAGCCAAAAATCACATTTTGACTTTCCCCACAGGTACATGTCTGGTCTCACTACCAGCCCCACAGAAATTGTAGTAATGCGCCACAGGAACTTCTGTGGCGCTTTAAACTAGATCACAGACAACCTCTGAACACAACACTTCATAAAATACAACAGCGTTTCCCAGGAAGTGGAAAAGGGTGTCCTCTTTAATGGGAAGATGCATGGGTTTGAGTTAACATTGAACGTATTGCAACTAAAAATCCTTGGCCTAGTAGAAGCACACCTTTTGTCTCTTCACTTTATAGAAATGATGTGTGCAAGTGGTGGCAAAGAACTGACCAGCCTGGGATGCTGTGGGACCTGGCCCCGCACCCTCTCCCAGCCACCCTCTTTCTCAGAACAGGTACTTCAGGCAACAGAAACCAGCGTACAAAGCCTTGAGATCACTTTTGATGTTCCCTCATCTTCCCAGACTGTGTAGGGTTGAGAGACTTGCCAAGGAAATCCCCCCTCTCCCACAGCACAGAGAAGCCAAAGCTACAGAAGGACAAATGGCTTTGAGGCATGCAGAAGAAATCCCTTTAGAGGCAAAGTCCTGTTTCAGTCATCTTTCATCTCGGCTTGACTGCTCCTCACAGCGCTCACAGTTTGACTAGCAGCCCTAACTGAAATGTGCGGAAGCATCAGACTTTGTGTAGAAACACACTGGTTATATGGTACTTCAAGGAATATTTTGTATTTGCTGCAAGACTTTATAAAAAAATTTTTCAACACTAATGTTTTGAAACCTTTGCGTAACAAACTTGCTAAGGAATGCAACTCTTGTTTAGTGACAGGAGACTCAGTCCTCAGCAGGTGTAGATAGGATCAGCCCTATCAATCATATTCATATTTTTCAAAATTTGCCCAAAGAAGAACACGATTTTACTTCCACTTATGGATAGACTATATAATTTCATTAAAAATACAGCATTTCCTGAAATATTTTACTTTTAATAAGTTAATAAAGCCCACAAGGTGATATCTCAAGTATTTGCTAGTCAAATATGTTCTAATCATACTACATTATGCTATCCTCTCTCTTGCCAGCTTTCTTATAATCTGTCTATAATTTTCACAGCAACATGATTTATGTTTCTTTAAACTTGTTTGTACCAAACAAATACTTTTGGGCTTTCTAAAGAATATTTCTTCTGAATTTGAAAAAAATATTCTTTGGGTCACACTTCCCAATGCTTCTAAACTGCCTTATGACTATTTTCCTTTCAGTTACTACTTCTGTCTTCATTTGGCTTGACTGGGTTTCCTGTTAAGGACATCAATTCTAATGATCATCCTTCCATCTCATTTTGCTGGGTATAAGCACACTCAAATTGAGCTCCTCATGAACAGCTGTGTTTTAACTCCTGTCTGTTTCAGTCGACATCAAATCCTGAGTATTTCCTAGCCTCCACTAGCTCTGTTACTCAGTATTTTGTAGGATTTGATCTGAAAAGCATATGTATATGTTACTGCCCCCCAGCAGGACAACTTTCAGAGTCAATGTCTGATTTAAAAAGGGACAAGAATGAGGAAAAGGATAAAAGTAGCTGCAAGAAAATAGGTCTTCCAAAGCTTCAGTTCATTTCCTTTACTAGCCTACAAGGCACCACTCATTTGTTGTAAGAAGATGTTAGAAATGTTTTGCAGCTGTCACAGCTTTGTAAGCTAAGTGACAGACCAAGACTGAGATGCTGGAGTTACAGCTCCCTCTCGGCTGGGGGAAACTCCTCAAACAGCTGTACTCACATGTACCAACAGGCGGTTTCTCTCCCATGTCTATTTCTTCCTCCTCTGAAATGAAAGTATTTTATTCAGCAGAGCTTGAAGAGTAGCGTATCGTCACAACAAACACGTCTCTGTTTCCAAATTAACAATTCAGTACTCCCCATTAATTCTCTAAAGCACATAAGCCCTCCAACAGGCATTTGCTATAAAATGTAACTAAGGCAGCTTGTGAGTCGTTAGGGCATAAGCCAGCAGTCATTGAATTTCATGAGCATTGATGCAAGTTCCAAGCTCTTCCATGTTTTATCATTAAAACTATCTCAAGTTCCTTATCCCAAAACAAGCAATTTCAGAAAGCAACCATTTCTGTTTCATTTTCCTTAACCTTGGGAATGAGAACAACATTTCTGGTTTTCCTTAAATAGTTAACTTTTTTGTCTGCAAAATCATTACTCTGCAAAATCTATGACTCCTCCTAGGTGTCCCTTAATATTTTCTGAACCCAGCCTATATGTGCATTAGACACTTGGGATTCATAACTGCTGTTAATCTACAGCCATTAAAAATGCAAGGTCGTTTTGAAAATGAAAAATATCAGGCAAGCATCTTTCAAATCTGTACCGAGCTCTTTTCACTCCTCATTAAATTTCAATTGGTGAAATCTATTGGTCTTCCTTAATCTTTTATCGGGGGGGACTATACCATGCGCAGACCATCTGGTGGTGAATAACAGGTTATCCACAGTGGGTTTTTAGGGGTTCATAACAAATTAGCCTAATATTGCCCAACAGCTGTCAATTCTGTTTATGAAAGGCAAGCCTACATTCATGTGATCTCATTCTTTGGACTGACCCTTTCAAACAAGTTTTATAATAGTCCAAAAGTGGTAAGAAGATTTTCTGCAAGAATCAGTCATAAGCAGGAGCCCTGTGAGAGCAAATGACTGGTTGTTGATATGGTAAATTATAATATAATTTCCTTGGCAAGCTCCGTTTTTCAGCAGGTGAGCATCCATTGCCTTATTCAGAAGCTCTAGGATGATAAAGCTGTCTGGGACAGACTCACCTCACTATCATAAGGCACAAGTAGATACTAGATAAGGCACCAAAGATACTAGGTGAGAACACGTTTAATGTTAATGAGCCAACCTTTGAAAAATATAATTCATCACATCTATCAACAAAATCACTAAAACATTACATCTGATTGACTGGATTAGCAATCAAAAAAAAGTGGCAAATTTAATGTCAGAAGTTTGGCATACAGGATGAATATCTTTCACAGCATCATTTTAAGTAGCCCTCTATTTTTCATTTGTAAGACATGTGAACAACCCTTATTTTTGTCATCATATTTTATGGTTTGGAGAGATAAAATCTTCACCACTACTTTACTTACTGTATCCTAAGAACATACATTTTTATATGTAGTTTGTGAGGCAGAAAGACCTGGATATTCAGAGATGGAATTATGCTAGTTTTAAAAATATTTATAGCATCCTTTCTTCTAAATTACACCAGCCAGTCAAACACAGCACTCACTGGAGAAGCCTCAATCCAAAACCTGTGCAGTTTGAACTAATTTCTGAATTTCTGCAAAAGAACACAAATTGCTTGTTTTGCCTGCACAGCAACTGATGACCTCATCTTGATCACATGCATTTTCCTTCTTTGACTACTTTTTTTGTCTTCTAGACATTAGCATTCTTTATAGATGGGCATAAGATATTATCCATCACATTTCACACTAGAAAAACTAAGGTCCTGGTGGCAGAAGTGACCCAAATCGAGCCATGAAGTTAAATTATTTTCAGACAGCAGATTTTTGTCTACACTTGGAGAATAGCTTTGCAAAATCATCATAAACAACCTCTTTGCTGCTCCTTTGTTGCTGAAAAAGTGTTCTCCAAGTCACAGATACGATAACATTTTTGTTTGCTCCTCCTCACAGGGAAACCAGAAAGAAGCACTATCTTTTTATGAGTGGGCTGAAAGTAACTCATTAAATCACAGTGGAACTGCCACAGGATTTGTCCTGGTTTGTCATCTGTTGGCTCCAGGTATACACAGACCTGTTTAAGGGGATGAATGAAACAAAAAAAATTTAACAGCTTCTTCCCCTTACACCTCTTAGATCTGACACAAGCACAAGTACAGAATAACTGTAGCTATAAGTGACACCTGGAAGTTTTCCTGCCTGAAGCAGGACCAGCTGAGAAGCTTGCTTGTGGCCTTCTCCAATCAAGTCTTAAGCATCTCCAGGCACAGAGACTCCACCAGCTTTTTAGCATCCTGTTACTGTTTCCAACCACCTACCCCACATTTTCCAGTTAATATATTTTACCCATTACTAAGTCAATTCAAAGAGCATAAAAACTTGCAAAACTTACATCAAGATTAGCTGTTGGTTTATTGCCAGCAAGTGTATTTCAAAGGCTATATTAGTGTTTCACATCTCTATTTTCAAACATATTTTAGGGCCTGAGAGCCACTTAATGGGTTTTAGGAAGGCTGGTTAAGACAGGCTTCAGCTGCTGACCTATAATATTTCTGTTTTTAGAAAAGATGTAAGTGAGAAGGACCAAAAAATTGAATGGTATCTTTGAAAGTATAATCCTTGACTGACTTATCAGAATGACCATTTACAATTACAGGTGTGGTTTCTACATTTAGCCTAAGTAAGCTAGCTTCTGAGAGTGGCTGTATCTTTAAACCTGTAAAAGAAAGTCAGGTGAAGTGAGGCAGAGAAAAACATCATGAACGTTTGTTGTTGTTGTTCAGACAGAGGAAAAGAAAAGAGAGAAAGTAGCTGCAGAGCTAATACTGTTTCCCTTTTTCTATTAAATTTCTTGGGCCACTTTTATAGCAGAAAGTGATTTTCTGGGATCCTGTGCCACTGTCATAAATGATGCAGTAGCAGAAGGTGGTTCATTTTGAACTACCAAAAGTAAGGGTCTAAAAAAATACCCACCCCAGAACTAAAGTTCAACTCCTGAGATCCTGACATGACTTTTGATTTGAGAAGGGTTCACAGCAAACTGAGCAACAGTAGTGCTCGCACTCTTCCACTCTCAAGCATGGTGTAACAGCAGAGGGTGTCAGCTTGTTAACTTAGTTTTATTTTCACCATTGCATTAATTATCTGTCTTTGGAGGAATGGAAATAACAATGACTTTGTTATTATATTTTTAAGAGAGAGAGAGAGAACTTTATTTTGAACACAGAAAGCACAGGTTGAATTATGAAGAGGGGTAGAGCTGTATACCAGTAAAGTCTGAATTTCTGTATATCCATTTCGCATCACAGAAACCTCAGCCTATTCTCAGTTACCACCCAGAGCACTTTGCTTGGCAAAGAGCCCTGCACTCTTGCTCTCATATAATGGATAATGGTTTGAATTCACTAAGCACTCCCCAGATTCAGCAATGACTTCACATAGGCTTAGGAGAAAGGCTGCATGTGTCCAGCACATTCTTGTCTTTCTTATCGTATTTCTATCATGCAGGCTAAAGAAGCTTGTGAAATAAATCTTTGACTCTTGAACCTGGGTTTCTCCTATTTTCCTCTAGTGTGACTGGCACTGTCATGACCAGAGAATACCACAGTGACCTTACTACATTTTGCAGACTGTTCTTTGCACAAAACACCCTAAAATTAGTCCTTTCCATCCCAGATGAGGATGGGAGCCACAGACAAGGGAGGAGGGCTGAGGAAGGGAAAAAAATGAAAGAAACATTTTTCATGTTTCTTGCTACCTCAGTTGGTGTGGTTGAGGGGGCTCATCGTTATCCCAAGGGAAGAAGATAACAGGGTATCATCCAGCCCCATAGTCAAGTGAAAAGTTTCTAACTGGAAGGAGAATGGGCACTACAGAGCCAGATTTGTTGATTTCATTCAGGCAAACAGGGTGTTGAGGGACATTTCAGGAAAAGAAGTGTAAGTGGCCTTGGTCACAGGTAGACTACTACACCAGACCCCTAGGGAATACACTTGGATCTTATTGCAGAACAATCTGGGTGCAAGCGATGGCACTTACTTTTCTTGCTGTCATTTATTATAAGCAGTATTGAAGATCGCAAAGCTCCTGGTACTTTCCTGGCTGCATGACAGCTCTCAGATGAACTAGGCCATTTCAGGAGTGTACTTCTTGAGCTCAGACCCCCATCAGCAGTGGGGCTACAGGCTGCAAGCGTTTGGGTTGCTGAGTGCAAGGACAGGCTTGGATGCAGAGAAAGAGTGCTTGGATGGGGAATTCTTGCACTGGTGAAAGAAATGGGGAAAGAATTACATTCAGTTCATGTTGGTTGTGTTGGGGGCAATAACAGTTTTGCATAGAGCACTCTCTCACTTGTCAGGAGGGTCAGGAAGATGTACGATGAATTTCTGGAGTGAGAACCAGAGGTTTTCAGTTAGAGAAGGAGCTTTAACTTGCATACCTCCTGCTCCTGCCTTTACCCTTTCCCTTTCAGCCTGTTTTTTCTGGATACCTTATGACAACATAATATTTTTATTTGTCTTATGTTCCTAGAGATCTGGACTATGCCCAGGCAACAGATGTGCCCTTATTCTCAGCATAAATAAATTTCCATAAAGCTCAGGAAGGAATTTTTATTTCTCTAACATATGCAAACCCCACTATATTTAGCTTTCATGCAAGAGCCTGATGTTCTCTACAGACATCACTAATCAGCCCCTTTAGGCTCACCATGCTTACCATCTATAAGGCAAGAGGCATAAGACATCTCCAACAGGAACTTGAGCACCACCCAAGCACAAGCAACTCAGAGCTGTATGTGGGACCTCTGCCATGACCAGATGAATTCCTTCCACCTCAAACATCTGCTCATATCCCCCCACATACCAGAAAGGCCACAGCACACCTCAGTTATATGCATATTAACAACGCTGGTCAGTGAGCACTGGTGGCTTGCTTTCATGCTGCTACAGGTCTGTTTCACTGATTGGATCCTTTTAGATATAGTGGGCAAAGGAAGGGTAGGCCCATGTTACCAGTAAGTCCAGCAGAGCTGGGCAGTACTGTCCTTCACACAATATTAACTGTACTTGCATCTTTTCACCACCATTGTCCTAAGCCTGGATTTACCTACTGTGAAGTGTTTCTAACATTCCTCCTATAGCTTGAGCTGCCCCACAGATTACCGGTGTCCTCCCTCTTACAAACAAGATCTCCCAATTTTTTACTTGGCCAAATCCCTTCACCTGGTATGTGTGCACGTTCTTCTGGTCAGTGACTGAGAACTTATTTCAGTGTTCACAGCTGAGCACTGTACCTGGATTTTCTTTTATATCCATTAACCACTCATGGAGTGGAAAAAAAAAAAAAAGTTTAAAAGACTGTGATCTACATTTGCATCTTCCCACAGACTTCATATTCATCTGGGTCATTTATTCCTGTATCTTATTCACTTACACAGTCCCCAACAACTATTAGGTAAATTATAGACCATGTTACAAAATAAGTATAGCTATAAAACACGGAGCAAACATCAAGAAGAAGAAAGAAGATACTTTTTTTTTTTCTTGCTTTTTGAGAATCTTCTCCTCCTTTGGTTGCTTGGTGAGCTAAGAATCATAGAATCACAGAATAGTTACGGTTGGAAAGGACATTCAGATCATCTAGTTCCAACCCCACTGCCATAAGCAGGGCCACCTCACACTAAACCATGCCACCCAAGGCTTTGTCCAGCCTGGCCTTCAACACTGCCAGGGATGGAGCACTCACAACTTCCTTAGGCAACCCATTGCAGTGCCTCACCACCCTCACAGTAAAGAATTTCTTCCTTATATACAATCTAAACCTCCCCTGTTTAAGTTTGAACCCATTACCCCCTGTGCTGTCACTAGAGTCCCTAATGAAGAGTCCATCCTCAGCATCCCTATAGGCCCCCTTCAGATACTGGAAGGCTGCCATGAGGTCTCCACGCAGCCTTCCTTCTCCAGGCTGAACAGCCCCAACTTTCTCAGCCTGTCTTCATACAGGAGATGCTCCAGTCCCCTGATCATCCTC
>JBCJKH010026603.1:0-22057 GCA_039877255.1 Loriculus beryllinus
GATACACCCCTAAACCCTAGAAGCCCCCCTACTAAACAGCCATTCTACAAGAGAGGAAATGAAAGCTCAGAAAACACAAATGCTGCACAATACAATTGCTCACCATTTGCTGACCAATACCCAGCCTGACCTGAGCAGCAATCAATCCCTTTGCTGTGACTCCCCCCAGTTTACATGCTGGGCATGACATACTGTGGTATGGAATACCCCTTTAGGTAGTCTGGATCAGGTGTCCTGCCCCTGCTTCTTCCCAGCTTCTTGTGCTCCTCCTCACTGGCTGAGTGTAAGACTGAAAAGTCCTTGATCAGGGTAAGAGCTACTGAGCAACAACTAAAACATCATTGTGTTATCAGCATTGTTCTCAGACTAAAGCCAAAACACAGCGCTGTACCGACTACTAGGAAGAAAAATAACAGTTACAGCTGAACCCAGGACAACCTCTGCCCATATTTTTTCCCCTAACTGAGGGTAGAACACAGCCACTTCTGATCCTAATGTGCAGCCAAGAGTTACTTGGGTACATGACTACAGGACACATCACCCAGCTGACTTAGCTTCAGTGGGTACATGGCCCAGGTGAGCCAGAGAAACAAGACACAACCCAAAAGGAATGACCCAGCCACAGAGCCAGCCACAGAGTCAGCCACAGAAAAGCCCTGAAGATGGGAAATGGGAATAGAGGCTGTGTCTCATTCTGCTATTTCAATTTCAGACAACTGCCATCATTGGAAACAACAGTCCAGAGGGTCCGCAACCTACAGCCGCCCTTTGCTAACTAATTTTCAGATTCCTGCAAGCCAGAACAAGGGCAGTTTGGGCCCATGTGACTGCCCATTTAGGCATTACGAGGAGTGAAGGCTGAGAGTCAAAGACAATTCGTTTCAGACTTCAAGACAGATTTTTCTTTTTTCTTTCTTTACCATGGCAAGTGATTAACCATTGGTACAAACTACCCAGGGAAGTGCTGGGTCCTTCATCTCTCAAGGCTTTTAAATCAAAACTGAGAGTCCTTCTGGAATACACACTATCTAGAAGCATGCTGTCAGTGTAGGAGACGACTGGAAGAAATTATGACATCTTTAGGACAAGTAAGACTGGGTTACCTAGGGCCAGAAAGGGGCATTATACCAACAAGTTTCTAGGGAAGGCTTCCCTCAGTAACCTCTTTATTTCTTCTCTGTTCTGATCATTATAATCCATCCACCTCTTAATATTAACACTTAAACATAAAATCCAGTATATCTTGGACATCACCATAGAGGTAAACACAGAGTAGCAACTATCAATATCAGAATTTTTCATTCAATTAAAAAAGTATTGAATTACTGGAAAGGTCAGGTCTTGATCTGCCTAATGTTGCTGTAAACACTAGAAACCTTTAAGATTATCTCACAAAACCACTAATTTTAAGTAAAGGTATGATTTTAGACCTACATTCTTGCTCTCTTTCCCTTTGGGATGAGGCTTTTATTCTGAGCAACTCCCAGTTGTGAAAGTAGCTCTTGTTGTTTGTACCAGCTAAACCCTGTGCAAGGGAAAGCTAGAAAGAGGGTAAGTATTAAAACCTCCCTGCACTATATTCCTGTGCCTGTAGCAAACAGATAAGCCCTTCAAAAGGTCAGGTAATGTTTCCCAGGCAATTGTACAGTTAACAGGCTGGCGATGCCTCACTAATTTGCTAAGGATGGAAACGAGACTGCATTTGCCTAACGCATCCTGGAGCTTGACAGAGATAATTATCCAGACCGTCAGAGAAGAGATGGAGCAACAGGCAACCCTCTTGCCATGCAGGCAGCTGTAATAAAGACATTTCCCTATGCACTATTAGTTGAATGAGACCTGGATGATAGTAATCCTGTTGTAACAACACAAACCCAAAATGAATTCATGCATTTTATTGAGCACTGTAGATTGACTACAACAATAAAGTGGTAATACCTGTCCTCCACAGATTTTATCTTTATTGTTCACAGTTTAATTGTGCCTCTAAAACTAGGATATACAAATGTATTATTAAAATGAGACATCTGGCAGTGGCCCTAAATGCCTCCATATCAGGAATTTACTGTGTATTACTTGTAACAGTAAATCTGTTGTGCACATCTGCAGCGGCAGAGAAAATCACATCTGACAGCAATGATACAAAACATTCACAGGATGTCTTTGCAAAGGCACGAGACTGAATTAATCCAGGCTTTTATAGTTCTTTACAATCTTTACTGAACCTGATCGAGCTGAAGAAACCCATTTTATGGCACTTCTCTCAATTTCAAATCAGCCATCTTTTCTTGAGGCAGAACACCAAGAAATCTTTCAAATAAATATGCCTATAATGAATAACTTTTCATGGCACTTTTTATAAACTGGAAATTGTGTAAATGTTTGTGTGCTTTGTGGAGTCAGGACCTAGCTGTTCTGTCTTCCAGAAATAACCTTAGATGCTCACATGAAGAAACAAACCCCAAAGACTTCTAAATTATATATGTGGCCAAGTTACCACCTCAAAACCTGCTTCCTTTTAAAAACATTTGTAAGACAAGGATTTAAAAAACAAAACAAAACAACAAAACTTAGTAGTATTCTTGCAATTAAGGAAATGTTAACATTACTGTATACTTTCATCTTACCCTGGGTTAAAGAAAGAAAGAAAAAAATTGCCTTGGAGAAAAACATCACATTTGAAATCTCATCTCAGAAATTATTGTAAGTTTTATTTGAAGGATACACAGTTTTGTTCTGGATGCTTAATATTCCTGACAGTTTTGTACTATGGAAGTGATGGAACTTACAGTTCAAAACTTGAGACCCTTCCTGCCCTCTCCAAAAAAAAAAAAAAAAAAAGGAATTCCATAATATTCTCTTTTTAGTACAAGGATCATTTAGTACAAGGCTTTCATTTGAAACATCAAGCTCAGGTGTACTTTTTTTCAGGTTTGAAGAGGAAAAATGGTAGATATGCTGGCATATGTACTTGCAGGACATCACATTAAAATAATAGATTTTTGCTTAACAGCATGCATAATGCTTTTTATTATCTGAGATAGATAAGCTTTCATAGAATGAGTGACATTGAACTCATCAAGGTACAAACAACTTGCACTGTATTTTGCAATGGGTTTTTTTTCTAACATAGCTATAGTTTATCACAGTTACACAATAAAATATCTATTTGGTGATTTGGTAATTACTTCTCACACATCTGTCTTCATGTATATAAGATTTTAAAAGTGCTGTCTGATGGTGATAGAGCTAGAGCACTGTTTTTGTCTACCAGGACTGATACACAAGCTTATTCTACATTTCTAGAGCAAGGCTATATTTTGTCATATATTCTGCTGCTTCTCAAAATTAACAATAAGTGCCTCTTAGCATAGACTCAAAAAGTACGTTTTTATTTCTGTAAGACTGTTTTGCTAGGAAATTGTTTTTCTTTTTCATGACATGAAAGTGAAGAATCAACTCTGATATCAGCAAATGTTTTATTGTCTTAATGTAGCACTCAGGGGAAATAACACTACATCTCCAAATTCTCTCTTTGCAGTTTCATCAGACCAGTAATTCCCTAACTTGGTACCACAGATGACAAGTAAATCATGAAACACCCCTATATGTTCTAAATATGGTTTTACAAGTCACAGGGGAAATCCTCCAATCTTTCCTCAAACAAGAAAAGAGAGCAGAGGCTGTGCCTGTGCAAAGACAGATAACTTATACCAAAACATGAAAGTATCTGATCAGGAAGGGGAAAGTGAACCACTATGAAGCTGCACAAATGAGCGAAAAAGAGTGAGTTGCACACTGAGGCGAGCACACCCACGTACTTCAGTTATGGAAGCATGGTAGCTAACTGCTCTGTTACAAGCATGTGTCAGCCTCAGAGCAAGCATTCCCCATTTTAATTGCCAGGAGCACCAACTTCTCAACGAGTAAGCATATAAAGTACAGTCAGGTTTTAGGAATATCAAGATCAACACTTAATATTGTACCAGAAATATAAAATAATAATATGGTTTGGTTACAAAAATGGAACCAGTGCAAACTGGCAGATAAAGCCAGGAGAACAGGCTTCATGCAATTCTTGCAGCATACACCTCTTACTGGCAAAATTAAGTTTTAAAATCAACTGGTACTTCCAAGTGGCCCGCATTGCAGTAATAAGCAGCATGGTAAACTTGTGTTTGCTCTAACCTGTTACATGCATGCTCTTTTGCCAACAGATATCATGTGAAAATCCAGGACCAACCTCAAATATCTCCAGGATGCTTTACTTTTGGACAAAGGGTGAGTGAACACTTTTAATAACGGGGAGTAACTTCAGTCCTGCTATGCTTTCTCTCTACTTAACCCAGGATACCAGCACCATACCCTCATCCTTGGATCCGGAGAAATCATCTTCCACACTTGAGTGTACAGCCTTGTGTCACCTGAAAAGAAGCCATCATGAAAAGCAAGATTACATACCAATGTAAGGGTGGGAAAGGAAAACTTAATCAGAATGTATTCCTCCAAACTGAAACCTGTCCTGCACCCAGGAGGCAATATTTCCACTCTTGTCAAACTTAACTGCTGTGGGATCTTGAACAACCAGAATTGGTCACAGCATTACTCTTCTATCCCATCAGAAGGATAGACCTTTAAACAGTGCTGTGCACCTGGGTAGTGGTGCATAAGTTCAATATTGACAGAGGGAAACTTGTCACCTACTGAATCACCACCTGGGTCACCCTGTAGCTGAACCACATGTTAGAGAGCTGGAAGCGTGTGCTGCTGTGCTAGAAACCGTCAGTGACGATGCTACACTGAGGTCTGAGGCAGGAGAACTTCACAGGTTGCAGGGTTTCTGTCTTGTGGTTCCTTGGCACAGGAAACATCAAGTGTACACAACAGGCTATAAAATCCACTTTTAGTATAAACCACAGAGCTTGACGTGCATGAGGCTTGAGAAAATAGTTTCCATTTTCTGTAACAGTGATAGTGTATACAACTTCTACCTGTAAATGTAAAATACAAACTTGGATTATCTAAACATCCGCCTTCAATCCTCTCACAGCTGCAAAACCCCTGAAGGAGCAGAAGGAAGAAACACGGCAATGGTTAGCGCTACATTTGAACCACTGGAAAAATAATGACTGATGCTTTTTAAAAACTTAAAACTATTTGAAAGGTTTTTTCCAGACCATTGAAAATGTTAAAGTGGTGGTGCATCTTGAGCCCATGTCAGTTTGCTTTCTGTTGCTGCTGCTTTCATTACTGTTGTATGGATCTGACCCTTGTTACTTGAACATTTGCTTCAGATGTTTGCAGAATGAGTTTTAGTTAACCTGTGCCAGTTAACCTGGTGCCTGCTTGCAGGCTATCCTCAGGCAGATCAGGGGAAGCACAGAGTAATGGGTAGGATAAAATGCATCCAGGATTTACTTTTCCTTTACATACATAAAATGCTGTATGATATTTTTAAGTGAGAATCCTAATTTCAGTGCTCCTCATTTCACCATTCACTTTACTGCTGCTTCCCTGTGTCATCAATTGCCAACAAGCTTCATCCATCCCAATGTATAGTGATAAAAGCATTCACCCCACCAGCTTCTGTAGAATTCCTCCTCCGAGCTCAGTAGCTCTCTGTCTGATGTAAAGTCTAGGATAAACATGCTCTGCCTGGGGCAAGGCAGAGCGGGTGTTCTTGGCGTGGTGAAGCTCCCATTTTGGCTAACAGGCTTGGTCCTCACCACTCTGGTGACACTTAGGAAACAGAGCTCTTTTAGGGCTGTAGTTACAGCTACACAGGGTATAATGCTACTGAGTCATGGGAGTTAAGTGTCCAGCTTGTCAGCAGAGGGAACGTGCGGCGAGGAAGGGGACGGGGCAGCATGTCCCTACAGGAACAGTGGCAGGTTACAGCCACCCTAGACCAGAGATGGCTCAGGGAGCCTGACTCATGGATGGGCCCCAGGCTTGGCTTTTGTGAACTTGTTAGACAGGCAGGCTTTTATTAGCATGAAAATAGACTTTAGGAAGCCATTAAAATGTAACAAAAAAGTATTTAATGCCCTAGCGTGTACAGAGCTTATATCGACCTCCTTATTAGACCTTTCTTTTCTCTATTTTCTTCTCCTCCCCTCCCTTGGCATGGATCTGCTGCACAAACAGCCCATATGGAAAACAGCACAGCCTGGAAACACCAAGCTCTCTCCGTCCTCTTTTGCTTTTGGCTTTTGCAGCTGCTGTTTTCTCAGTGTTGTCTTGGGGCAGTTTCCTGTTGCCATAGCTGATAGCCTGCCAGCGCCTGCCTGGGCCTTTCAAGTGTCAACACTGCGAAGTTGCTGCGATGGCCAAACGCTTGTTAATGAGATATAGCAGCTGGGTAGGGGTGAACCACTGAGATGTATAAAGGCACGCCGCTGGTGCAGGAAGCGATGCCTTTTGAATCTTTTCAGCGCTCTGAAAGCATTCAAATCAAAGAGGGTATGTTGTATTCATTAATAAACCGAAGTTCCCATGCAACTGTGTTAAAGCCAGTAGTTTAACTTTGCAATGGACAGGTGATTTTTTCAACAGTGTTTTACACCGGAAGACAAAGGGCAAGAAAACAAGAGTTTATGTACTGCCAAAGGCATTACTTCCCTATCTAGCAGCCAGACAGAATTGTTAAACTGAGCTAGGCATTTGCCATTTCCTGACAATAAAAGCTTCTTTTTTTTCCTTTATTTTTTTATGCGTCAAAGCTCACAGTAGCCTGCTGGATCTCTGTCTCTCACACTTCTTTTAGACTCGTTTCTTAATTTTTTGTAAACCATGATTAAAAGCCAGAATGAGGAAAAAAAATTAAAAAAAAGAGGGAAAAAAAATTAAAAAAAGATGAAAAAAAAAGACAACTTGTTGAAAAAAAAAAAAAAAAAAGCCCAAAGAGCCTACAGACAGGATTAATGACCAAAGCTGCTTTCATTCAACTGGAGCAGTCCATGTGATCTGTAGTCTGCATCTGCTTTGCTATAGCAGAACATTGGAGTGCCCAACAGCTGGGTAAAACAGGCAGAAAGCAAACCCAAAAGAAACTAGCATACAGTGCAAAGTTTTAAAGGCAATGTGAGCCAAAAAGCATCTTAAAGACTTTTCCAGCATTTATTCTTAATTGGGTTGGGACTTTTATTCTTTTTTTCTCTCTCTTTATTCTTTTCTTTTTTTTTTTTTTTTTTTTTTTCCTTAACTGTCTTTTTTCTTTTCCCCTTTTCATTTTTTTTTTTTTTTTTCAGAAGAGGGGCAGCTGGGGAAAAGATTGAATGCTCGGAAAACATGTTTAAAACTGAAACAACCACAGTAATAATAGTGACAAAATTGCTTTGGAAAAGTTAAACAAAAGAAGTGTTAGAAACAGGAAAGGGCCATATGGCTCAACACGCCTGCCATTTTCTGGTTTATCTTAATTGTTTCCCTCACTTCTCCACAAATGAATACAAGTGTCTCAGACTCATTTATATGCTTTCATTTCCCTTTCACAGTAACTTGTTCCAAGGTAATTTAAGCCAAGCCACTTAAGTGATATTTAGCTATTTGACTGTTTAGAGAACAGCAGTTTAGCTATATTCATCAGCCCACTGCAGCTACTGTACTTGTTTTCAGACTTCAGTTACACCAATCAACTACCTACTAAATGGCCCTTTTTGGGGTAAACCAAGTCACACAGGCCTTGACTCAGAAGCCACTGGGGTCAAGAGGAGTCATGCCATTCACTTTAATAGATTTTGGTTCAGGCATATTCTTCCACTTTAAAATTTGATTCCAGTGAAATGTAAGGGTTAGGGGTAGGTTTTGTTCTCTTCCCAGAAATCAAGGCAGTTGATTTATAATTTCTCTAAAATGTTTAGTTTAAGACAGTCATATATTACATTATTGTAACTGAAATGACAGATGAAACCTGAATTCTCTGTAATACTTCCCAAAAATATTTTCCACTGAAGACTGACTCTGGTGGGGAAGTGAGAGAGAGGTACTGAGGCTTAAAAGGTATTTTAATATGTGAAAATTCTTCCAAATAGAAGATTTCAGATCTGGCCAGCCCTACTCTGACTCACACTGTGATAATTTTGGCTTTGATTTTAGCTGTATGATCCCTGTGCTCTCTACCTGGTAGCACAGACATGACTGCAAAACATGTGGAAAGAAACCAAAAGAAGGTGCATTTAGATGTCTGGGGATGGCCATGGTGCAAAAAGGATCCTATGTCAGGAAGGAGAGTCAAAACAAAACATTTCCTATTAATAATAACATCAAGTGTAACCATGGCAAGCTGTTAAGCCTTTAAATAAACATACCATGACAAGCTGAAGCATAAGCTTCAAGCAGCTTGTTAGAACACAGTCCTCTACCATGACAGAAGTTAAGATGTTCTGCATGCATGAATCCTGTGCCAGGGCACAAACCGCATCTTGGCTACTCCAGCTATTTAGAGTAAGCAGCAGATTATGGGGAAAGCACTGATAATGGAGAAAGACAGTGCTTTTCTCATCTTCAGGCTCTTTGCAGCCTCAGAAAATGCTGACTGGTAGAATCTGCTCAGAAAACTCTTGTTCAGACACAAGCCAGTAAATTAGTTCATTCTTACAAAAGATAATGAATGATTAATAAATGAGTCAATTCAGTGAATGTCTGGCCTGTGCTCCTCCCCATATGGCTTCAAGAAGATAATTGCAGCACTGGGGACACAGAAGGAGGGACAGACATCTGTTCAGTGAGAGTAGAGATCATTTCTTAAAAACAATTTCTGTAGGTTTACTCATTTACTGGAGAAAAAAGGGATTTTCATAATAGTGACTTTACTGAATGCTTAAAACAAGGCAGGAATCTAAATATATACTTCTCAGAAAAGAACACCTCAAAAGATGACTAATGTCCTTTGGGATCTCTCACATTTGCTACACAATATAATTAATCATATATACATGAAAGCACAACGGTGAGGAGTAGAGGGTGAGGGCAAGTAGCTTTTCTAGATCCCTAAAACACTGGCCAAACTTACCATAAAACACCACTGTGCTTTCTGATAGGGCTCATGACATATCTGTTGCCAAGCCTAAACTTAGTTAATAAGCTTAACTTTTTCACAAAATCTCTAAATCTTTTTTTTCCATATTAAATGCAATCTGCATTTGGACTTCTGAGTCTACGTGGCTTATAGTATCAGCATGTGGCTTGTCATCCAGTACATTGTTCTTTATTTTGGATGTGTGAGATTTTCTAAATTGCAGACAGGCAGACTGGCAGACTGTGACTGCTTGCTTCCTTGCCTATGATAACCCTGTCCCTTTTCTCAGCTTACACTTACTAAACTTAACTTTGCAGATTGTTTCTGATGTCTCCTCCTCAGCCCTTTTTCTCTCACTTTTGATACATAACAAGACCACTGCAAAATGCCAGTTGCTGAGCATGAAGAAACACGTCTCTTCCCCAGACTTGTCATTGGCACCGAAATGAAAAAGCCACACATTCCCTGTCTTTCTCTTTTCATTCCCTGAACAGTAACTGTACATGCATGTTTGTCATTTCCCTTTTTCAGAGGAAGACAGACAAAGCCCATAAGGATCTCAAACTCTCTTGTCACCCCCAAAGAGACATTTCTGTATCCCTAGAGTTTCCTTCAGCTTGCTTTCCTGCAGGCCTGCAGTCATTTTCTGTCAAGGAATCTCAGACTCTGAATGCCTGTTCTTAAAACAGCCATCTGGGGCATTTCCTCAGAGGAATGGTACAACTTGTTTTACACCCCCTTCTCAGAGAGAGCCTGCAGTAAGATGCGTGGATTATGGAGAGGAATGCTGGAGGGGATCCCAACATTATGTTAGATCTGCCAACCTGACAGGTTCAACAGAAACCTCTGAAGTTTCCTATCCCCATGCAGTGACCCATAGCTAATCTGCATGACAATATATTGTGTAATTGCAGGAAGCCACTGCAATATCATTCAGGAACAGGAAGCTTGGGAACTGTTTACAGCCACAGCTATGGTGATGAAACCTGTCATTACCTTGTGCACTGTTTCTTCTGAAACATGGATGCAATTGAAAAGTCTTATCACTCAGCTTTATACGGAAGATCTGCTGAAGTAGAATAACATAGGAAGAGCGAAAAAGAGACTGGGCTTGGTCGATTGCTGTCATGATTACATTATACAGGTTGAAAGACAGTTTCGGCAATTGCTTATTGTGCATGAAAAGACAGAATTGTTTGCCATCAGTTAGGCTTTAGTTAAGTTTACAATTCCTTATCTCTTGTTTAAGGTAGTACTTCAAAGGAGTACTTGCTTCTTGCCCTTTGACTCAAGTGGGCACAGCAATGTGATGCCATGTGGGAGATGCAGATTTGAGAGCATTCATGTGCTCCCAGCCCTCGGGCTAACAAGAGGCAGGCAATTCTGCAAATTATTTTCTCCACTAATTTAGATTAACTCCTTAATTCATGCACAAAACTTTTAAAGAGCAAAATTATACCTGCATGCTGATTAAGACTAGCAAGCAAAGAAACACATAACAGGCCCCCAGTTTTGCTGTGTTTTGGACACATTTGTAGCCAAAAGGGAATTTTGGGATCCACGCTCACATTCCAGGACAAAAAACAAAGAAAAGACTGTTTGAAATAGAAAACTATGAGCTCCCAGGACAAGAGCTAAAAATCAAACACACCTCGATAAGCAAGGATGGTCAAGGAAAAGAAGTTGCCCATAGCTCAAATATGTGGGAGCTGTGATGATCTCAGGACTTTCCAAAATTAGGATGGCTCTTGCTATGAATTAACCTTTCAAACAATTTTTTAAAATTCTGAACTACTATTTTAATAAATATCTCAAGCAGGCAACCATCAGGTCACCAAATGCAAAAACGCAAATGAGATGATGTGTTGACAAACGTAGATGGACAATGTCACTTTCAGATTTAGAAATCAGACTGTCCACAGTAGACAACATTGTTAACTCAGAGATGACACAGTACTGATTATGTTAATATTGTCTTCTTTTAGGAGAGTAATTAGTTTAGTTGGACCCAGAAGATGCTATAGAACTTGAATATACAGTTTACAGAGTTCAAAAAGGATACTAATAACTATTGCTAGCAATGGTTGAATCACAGATTCTTTGTTCCACTAACCAAGCTCTTCCCTATCAACCCAACCCCCCCCCTGGAAATAGAGAGGACAAATTTGATAGGAACTCACAAAGTGCTTCAATATCTCAAACAGGGGAGAGGTATTGCTCTCCTGAGATTAGGTCTTGACTTCAGTATGATTTTAGCCACAGAGAGCTATTATATTTTTACTTGTTGTAATACTGAAATTAATATTATTTGTATTATAGTAGCATTCAAATACCCAGGTTTTAGGGTATTATGCTCTATTGTGGTCCACAGAGCCAGAGAGTAAGAGACAACTTTTGCATCAATGAAGAATGTATAATAACCTAAACATTTAGAGTAGAACACAGGAAACAAATAATCTGACCAACAGCTGATCAGAGACAGGTACAGACACCATAGCTGGGACTCATCTGTCCAAATTTTGAAAGCTACAAAGTTCATGTTTATGTTTGATGGACTTTTTTCTAGACTCATTTTTCAATCAGTAATCAGGTCCTTCCAGGGAAAAACTTATTTCATCTAAACTGACCACATACAGGTCAGATGGACCACAGACATTTGTTTTTCTCTTTTGTCTGAAAGGCTATATAAACTTCAGATACAAAGATCAAACATGGTGTCAATACTGCTGAAGCCCACAGCTGGGTGTGATGAACTCCATGCTGTGAGCCAGGGAGCAGTAAGAACAGACTGCACAGAGAGGGAATGCAGCCTGGGATCTGCAAGTCACAGCAATGCCTGTCTGATAAAGGACACAGCCTCGCAGCACCTGTGCAAGACAAAGCAGGTCCAGAGACAGTGATCAGTATCAACTGAGAGCCAGTTAATCACTCTGCAAATCCATAATGGTGAACCAGATGCGAGGCCAAGCAGTGGATCAGGATCAAGGTTCAAACAGGAGAGATACAAGACCAGGCCCAGGCACAGCTCCAGTACAGCTCAGGCAGAGACCAAGAGTGAGAGCTAGAGCTTAAAAGCAGCTATCAAGCAAAGGAGAATTAGCCCCACTGAGGATTGTCATGGTTGGACACCTAAATCATCTCTATGCTGGCCCTGAACCCAGGAAGCCAGATTGCCCAAAGCATGGATGTCCTCTGGGTGCTGTCACTCTGTTGATCAAAGCTTGTTCCAGTACCTTCTGTATCAGATCATAGCGTTGCTGCAAACCTGGAAATGCAAAACTATCCTTGTATTGATAATCAAACACAGGTAATGCTTTGGGAGCATGTAACCTTCACTCACAAGATGTTTGGAGCAAGCAAGTTGCCTCAGATGTAGCCAAAATACATGCTTTGAAGTCAATTCACACTGCAACTTCTAGTCTATGAGGAAAGTGGGTGTATGCGGCTAAACCAAACTAAAACTGAAGCTTGGACAGTTTTCCCTGCTTATGGAATGTACCAAAGTGAGCTCCTTTTAGTACCACTACCATTCTGGCATGCATGGTTCTGTGTAGCCTGATTATTTATGCCTTCATTCAGGGTCCTGGGCAAGCTTGTTCAGCTCATGCTATCGCTTTTTTATTGTAGTGACACTGCTTTTGATGTCCAAACTACCTTTAATAATTGTACACTTGCAATAAGTAATGGCAACACCTTGTATAGATGACCTTATAATGGGTATGTGTTTTAATGGTCAGAATACTGTTACTTTGAAGGAAAGCTGTACGCTGCTATTAGTACTATGGCAGTCTTAAGGACTCTTGTAGATGAGAGTATTACTCATTCTAAGAAAAGATATCTGATCTGGCCCTAAATGGGTAACTGTTCAAAAAGCAAGAGAGCTCTTCTATTTAATCAAACACTTTTTTTTTAGTGAAGAAGAGGAATTGAAGGAGCAGAAGAGAAGAAGGGCAGTGAGAGTATGCCTAAGAACATGTTCTAGTGGTTTCAGTCCTTGGTTTAAGTCAATGTCTCCCATGTCCTTGAAAATACCATTGGCATCCAATCACTCAATTTTAAGTACACACCTCTGAGCTGCCTGTAGAATTCACTCATGTTTTTTTTCTGGTTACAAAGGGGACAAAGAAAGAGAAAGAGAGAGAAACTATATTTCAAAAGATTAGCGTACATGTTTTAGTCACTCACACTTTCCACTGTTCAAGATTACACTTTTATTAAATGACTGTTTCACTTTCAAGTGCATGAGAGTATTTGAAATATTTCAAGGGTATTTCTTCTAGCTTCTAACAACTAGACGTTGCTGCCACCACTGGACTATTATTTAGAAGGAACATGAACCGGAGATATTCTAAACTCAAAAGTCATGCTGATTTGCTCACAGGCACATAGTCAGGTGTACATTAAGTAACGGAATGCTTATTTTTCATTATTATCATGATTAACTAAGAAAATCAAGGAAAACTCAAGAAACATTAGACCAAGTTTTCCAGTCATCCTCTTAGCTGCAGTAAAGCGAATAGAAGGACATTAGGCTTCAGCCAGTGAGAAATATTTTTTTTCTTTTTTTTTTTTGAGACTATTATTACTAAAGGATTGTCATCTGCTTTTAAACAAAGTAGAAAAAAAATCGTAACCTGCATGTTTTGTCATATAACAGAACATTAAAATCAAATAAGAATCATAGAACTATGGAATCATTTAGGTCGGAAAATGATCATTGAGTCCAACCTAGTACTGCCAAATCCACCACTAAACCATGATGTAAGTGGCACATCTATACATCTTTTCAATACCTCCAGGGATGGGAACTCAACCATTTCCCTGGGCAGTCTGTTCCAATGCTTGACAATCTTTTCAGTGAAAAAAAATTCATAATATCCAATCTAAACCTGAGCCCAGTACTGAGCCTTGTGTAACGCCACCTGTGACCAACCACCAACTGGATTTATCTCCATCCACCACCACCACTCTTTGGGCCTGTCCATCTAGACAGTTTTTACCCAGCATATAGTAGACCCATCCAAGCTATGAGGAGACAGTTTCTCCAGGAGAATGCTGTGGGAAGCAGTGCAAAAGACTCCCTAAAGTCCAGGTAGACAACAGGAGCAGCCTTTCCCTCATCCACTCAGAAGGTCAACTTGTCGTAAGAGATCAGGTTAGTCAAGAAGGACCTGCCTTTCATAAACCCAAGATGGCTGGTCCTGATCCCCTGGTTATCCTGTATGTGTCATGTGATGGCACTCAGGAATGGTTTTCTCCGTAACATTACCCAGCTCTGAGGTCAACTGACATGGCTGGATTTCCCCAGATCTTTCTTCTGGCCCTTCTTTTAGATGGACATCACATTTGGCAACCTCCAGTCAGCTGGGAGCTCCTCAGTCAGCCAAGACTGCTCATAAATGATAGAAAGTGGCTCAGCGAGCTCTTTCATCAGCTCCCTCTGTACCCTTGAGTGGACCCCATTCTACCCCATAGACTGTGTGTGTCATAGCAGGTTGCTATCTCCCCTTGCAATATACAGGCTTCATTCTGCTCCCTATCCTTATCTTCCAGCTTCAGGAATTTACCCACAGTATGTGGTGGGAACATAGGCTTGCTTAAACCAAAGCAGACCAGACAGTCTCCTAATTAAGATGAGAATCAACCCATTTGTAAACCACTGCTCAGGTGAATTTGTGAGTCATCTGGCACCAAAAGCTCTGCTACCTCAAACATAACGGTTCTGATATACCTCTGGAAAATGGCACATTTTAAAAGATGGTACAGCACAGTAGGTCATCACTATTTTCCGAAAGTATTTCTAAATATTTTCTTCCATAGAGAAATGTCCTAGCATTGCTATTACTATTGCAACCATTCCAAAAATACTGCCAAAAAAAAAAAAAAATAATAATAAAAACCCCAACCAAACACTACCTCACTTCTAAGTCCAAGTAATTCAAATCAAATCTGTGCCCAGGCTTTCATTTTGGGGTCAAATTCTATCTGCAGGTGGTTCTCATTGAGTTCAATATGATCCCAAAGAATGCAGTAGAGGACTGAATTTGGCCTCTACCAGCTAGCCTAAATATATGATGTGGTTCTGTCTTTACACTGTATTGGAAAGAGATACCGTACCTCTTTAGTTTATGAGTCTGCTTATTATCAGTCTTGGGGAAAGAAAAGATGGTTAAATTTAGATTTCCACAGAATGTTTTGATTTAAGTAAAATAATTCAGTGACCACCAGTTTGGAACATCCTTCTGGTGTCGTAAGTAAGCAGTAAGCAGATTCAAAAAAGCTGTGCACGTACACTTAATTGATTGAAGCAGAGAACAAAGAGAATATCAGCCTCCCAGGTTTAGATGAGAATCAGGCTGCTTCAAGCTGAAAAGAAACAGGAACCTTTGTTTTGTTTTAAGCAAAATTCTAGGAACCTCCATGATTCTGGATATTCTGCATTGCTTTAAAATGCAGTAGGAAAGAGCCTCTGCAAAAACACTTGTTACACCATTTTTATCACTTATTCATTCTGTTGGCACATGAAATTTTCCACATTTCCCATCCTTGAACAAATTCTCTCAAAAACAGTGATGTTGTTATTTAGCATTAGGTAAATATCAACTAAAGTAATGCTGTAACATCAGTCCACAGCACCTGTTATGGGGCTTGACATTGAAAGGTTTAAACAGGAAAATGCATACTCCAGTTACTCAGAAGTAATTTCTGATGATTTAAATCCTACAGAAAAATAAATAAATAGAAAAACAACTAGGTAGGTGAATAAATAAAGGCATATGGGAGAGCAGTGCATTAAAAAAGTAAGAACGATTGGCAGTGCCATCAGCAAACTGCAGTTCTAGGACGATTAGCACTAGTAGCCAGAGATGCCTCTCTTACTCCTGTCTGAACACTCGGCAGCTTACGCTGCTGTCTGGCTGAATCTTTCCCTTCACGCTTCTGTCCTCTAGGGTTAAAAAATTCCAGCTTGCTCTAACCTCTGACTTCAGGGGCTTATATAGATGGCAAAGTAATATTCCACTGTGTTTGGCCCTCTGATCACACTTTTTGGCTAATATGGAATTAATCTGCCAAGCTTGCTCAGAAAATGCCCAGGCACTGAGGAGAATGCGTTGCTCTCATATAACATAGCCAGGAATGCTGTACCACAGGATGGTCAACTGAATTATTTTCAATATATACATTATTTTCTGGGGGGAAGCAATTTGAACTGAAAGAGGTTCTTCAATGTGAATCGGATTTGGCAAATTTGGGTTGGCACAGAAAAAGAGGAAAATATTCAAAAATTACAAATTGGCTCATCTAAGTCCTATAAAAAAAAAAAAAAAAAAAACACAAAACAAAACAAGAAACCACCAACCAAAAATCCAAAACCAAAACTGATAAACAAGGGCTGCATTTATGAAGGAGATCTGGAACAATTCACAAATCAGAGGAGGCATGTGTCTTACTGGTTAGGATAATATTATCCAACACAGGAAGCCAACGCTCAAATTTTGCTACTCCAGAGCACATAACCAGCCTAGCAAACACATAAGGTTTTATGCAGAAAGCTGTTGTGCTTTGCATGACAAATGGGAGACACCAGGACTGGAGTCAAAAAAATCACCTTTCCCACCTATTCCCTCTATAAACCTCTCATCTTTTTCTTCACCCAATCCATATTTATTTCAAGTGCACCGATTTCAGTAGGACAGAAAAATAAGGCCTCTCTGAAGGACCCTATTATTTAGAATTCAAATCCCTAGTGGAAAGTCCTAACCCAGAGCCCAGACCTGATGAGCTAGACGCAAAGTGATTTGAATGCATGTTCTGCTCCTTTACCACCATCTAATACACTTATCAATATAATTTGGATCTAAAGGGGGATAAATTGTTCTCTCTCTGATCCCTAGGATTTTTTTCTACTTTGACTGATTGGCAGCCCAGCTTTCACAGGAGTGACAGAGATTTCCTCCATTCAGGCACTGCACATGAAATTTTACTTATGTCTCTTGGTTGCACTGAGCTCTGGTTCACTGCATAAAAGGTAAGCACCTCCAAGTGTTTTGCAAGGAAGAGGATGTGGCCATTATACACTGTAGCTCCCAAAAACAAAGTGTCATAGGATGAGCTCCCAAAAAAGTTGTGCTTTAACTGCTTTGCTGTTTTTCTCTCTTCTTTTCCTCTAACAAACGAACTCAAAATAATGGTTTCATTATCCTACCAAGTTAGAAACCGAGAATAGTGAAATTGGCCTTAATGAAAATTATCAGTTTTGAAAGGTGCTTGTGTCTTGGACTACACCATTAAGCCTCATAAGGAACTAAATAATTTAATCTCTGAAGAATAAAGTTTATAATAAAGTAGGCTATATATAGTAGAGTTCTACCTTTGAATGAGAAACACTGTCTCTGTTCTGTGACAGGGATTATCTTTGGTTGATACTATCTGGTTTATGTAAAATAAATCTGAGATCACAGTGTGCATATTTTAGGCTATCAAATTCCCGCTTTTGTTAATATTAATGTTATTATCAGGTTCCTCATGCGTTTGACATAGATGCCTTTAAATAAAGGAAGTTGCATCTAAGTATTCCTGTGTGTGGAAAAAGTAGGGAAAGAATTATTTCTTCCCCCTCATATATTTATTATATCATGATTCCTCTTTCTGTCTTCTGTCTGCTTTAACTGCCAAACTGTCTGATATTTCATGTATTTTCCATTCTTCCCTTAAAAAAAAATAAATCTCAGCTATTCAGAGTTACATTGTCCACTCCTCAGTCTTGATACAACTAGCTGAAACGCCACATAGAGTATTTTTAGATCATGGTCAATTGAGTAGTTCCAGTTTTTGAGATGTTGCAGGCTCTCTAAATCCACATTTAGGTACCAAGACCAGAATTTTACATAGACAAATTGAAATCTTTAGGAATTTTGGTATATTTCAGTGTAAGTTCAGATGAAATCAGGTATAAAATCTGCAAATGTAACCTTTTATAAAGAAGATCTTTTGATCTAAGATTGCAGCATGCAAGCAGAAAACACAGGCTGGAATGCGTATTCAGCCTGCTTGCTCCCTACAGCCATGGGAGCTTCACTGCAATAATTCCTTAACTCCCACAAGATATGGCAGAACTCTAAGACTTTTCTTTGCACAAGGGAAAATGAGGCACAAACTCTCTTAAGTACTAAATGCTTGGTACCTGAAGAGGTTTGAGGATATTGAACAAGGAGTAATGGTTCTGCGGAGATTTTAGAAGCAGCTTCATGGTCAGCTGCCATTGAAATCAGAAGTATCTGAATGCACATCAGCTCTATTCCGAAATCTCCCAAGATCTAACTATTCACATTTTTTCCTCCTTGGTGGAGGCCAATGCTATAAGTGTCACCTGTGGGTGGGATGTACTGTGACATGCTGAGCCTCCTGCCCTCTTTCTAAAGCTGCTTGGGGAAGCATTGTCTTACAGGCCTCCTGAGGCTGGTTGCAGTGGCTCTGCTCTCAAGGACTGGCAGAGATGTTACTGAAGAATTGGTCCTGTGTGAACCACCCGGCATATGTCAGCTGCTCAAACCTTTGAATCTCATTTCCAGTGACAATATTACAGAGTACTACACATATTTTTAATTTGTATAATACTGAGCTTTATAGAAAAACTATGTACACTGCCATCAGGTGCTCAAAATTAATCCACACCTTAGCTCACGAGGATCTTTTTCAATCCATGACTGCATGTTAGGAGGGAAAACACTGAAGAAAAACTAGAGGATATTAATTTCCACTTATTACTAGGAATAATCAGAATTCTTACAAGCCTTACACTAAAATTTAGTGTGCTAAGTCTGGTTCTGGTAGTCTTCCAGTGACCTGCTCTTGAATGGAAATGAAATTTCAACAAGAAATCAAAACCATTATTAAAAGTACTAAAAATACACTGTATTTTCTCTACAATACAACATAACCTGATGTACTTTTTTGGCATTTCAGTATCAGGGATTCTAAAATCTTGTTTATAAAAAGCAATTCTGGTGCTTCTATTTTAAGTGGAAAAGTGATAAATATTTATGTATTAACAGATGTTTCCGCTTATAGATTGAAGAGGAAATTTAGAGTCTATTTGATGGTCTTACTGAGAATAAGTGCACTGACAAAATATTGTCTCCATATCAGCAACAGAAAAATATTGCTGATCTGTCCATCAAAAGGGACTTGGAGTCTGGTCTAGGAAGTCAAGTAGACTAACAAAGTATGTAAGTCCCAGAAATAACTTGTCTATGACCTGAGTCCTCTCTTTTCCTTTTTTCTCCTTCTTTGGCTAAATACTACCTAAGAAAACCCCAAGATCCTCAGCTGGCCATTACCAACTTGATACCGGGAGAGATCAGTTCTCACTGCCCTCAGTAGTTAATATAAAACCTATTCAGATTTTTAATCATACCCTATACGTACAGATATACATATAAATTGCTCAGTGGGAGGAACTAGGTTTGCGGCCATATGTGCTCTCACTCCATGTGTCGTTCCCCAGTCTCCTACAATATCCCTCATGTCCCTTACCTCTTTGGTCAGGAAAGCAGCAACATGTGCTGTTCTGCGGGCAGCGCTGTACGCACACTGGTCCTGCACCTGCAATCCCTTCAGATGTAACAGAGATGGGTTGTACTGGCTTTTTCCTCAGTAGCATCCCTTATTTGGGTTTCTCTTGCCTCTGCAGCCATCAGTTTCCACAAAATGTCTAGGAGTCTGGGTTTCTGGGAGCTCCTGATTGTTAGCTTTGGTTGTCACATAGCAACTAGTTCAAAAGTTATTATGGAGGAGGAATGAGCAAGACATATGGATATACTCTTCACAATGTGATGGCCTTAACCTCATTCCTTTCAGAAACCAAGCTGAACTCACACACGTATGTGTATATATTTAAGTTAGGGAAAATACTAAGGGAGTTATCTCAATTTAAATATAGAGATTAAAAATGCAGCTGAGGAACAGTTGAAACCGAAAAGCAGGGGATTTAATGTGACACATTTTTAGCCATCTCACAGTTTAAACAAGGCAGTCATGTAATTTCTTCTTTCAGTTACATTGATGTCTAGCAAAGTGTAGCACATGCAAAACATGGAATCAAGCAGTTCAGGATCCTAACTCAAGCTAACAGCAGCCTTGAGCAGGGAGGTTATTGTTTCCCACTAATATGTGCTTTCCAGCTTTACTGTCTGTCTTTAAAGTGTGTCTGCACCATACTCAAACCAACATGTGAAGGCTGAAGTGTGTTTTGGATCGCTGTCAAATGATGTGAAACTATAAACCCACGAAACCAGTAAAGCCACTAAAAAATCACATTCAGGTGTCTTGCCATCCAAGGAGTTAAAGATAGTAATGAATCCTAAGAAGGTTTTTGGTCTTTCACAACTCTGGAAAAACAACTTTAGATTTTTATAGAAACTATAAAACGGTATGATGGACTTATTCCTTTTTTTTTTTTGTTAATATGTTCTTGGATCAACTCGTGCATTGCTGAAACAAAAAATCCTTTAAAAGCTAACAGGAGTGTTTGTATGGGCACAGCAGGAAAGCTTTGGTCCACGGCCTTTCTTTCAGGGAAAGGCTGATGCACTAGTAATAGCTGCTTTCACAAATCTGCAAGAGAACAGTATTTGGATTTCCATAAAAGATACTCTAAAGTGAGGCAGAAAGCCCCAAAGCTGCAGAATACCTGCTAGTCAGCAAGCCTTGGTTCCCGTCCCACCCGCGCAAGTGTCTCAGTGTTATGTAACAGGAGAAGGGAATGTTCCTCTCTTTTGGCAAAGGACACTGAACCCAGCAATTTGTCTTGATGGGACTGAGCGGAGCACATGAAACCAAGTGAGTTATTATGGCCTGCGGTTTCAGGAACTGGTTTAAAGATAGCCTCCAAATTATCAAAATTTACATAAAGAAAGACATCTGACTATGGCCATGAAATACTTCTACCAAGTTTGGAAAGCAAAACTCAAGCAATGAATGGTCTATGTCATAAATGAATTTTTTGGCTGCATGAACAGGCCAGCAAAGAAAGAACATTGAATAAGCAAAGGTTTTAATATTCTGACAATTATAAACAGTCTTTTGTTTTTCTTTTTCTCTTACATGCACATGGGTGTGGGCTGGGGAAGCCATATATTCATAAAACATCTGGTGTTCAGCTTGTTGTTATAATCAATCAGTCTTTTTATTTTATTTTTCCAACACTGCGGAAAAAAAGGACTCGGACCGCTTAATTAAAGAATGAAAGCCTCCTCCTTCTGGATACAAAGAGAGCAGGATCTGGCTCACAGTCTGTTATTTGCTTTAAAGGACAGAAGTCCTCGTGGTTGGAAAGAGCAGTTTCTTGGGTTTTAATGCTTTATGGTAAAAGCTGTTGAACTAACGGCAGATGATCTTCAGAGCAGTTGTTTACTCACAGGACAGAGAATGGCACTGCTGACTCACTGTTTTTACACATTTACAGTCATTGCTCCTGATTCAGAGGAACAGTATGTGGTGGAATAACGATGCCTTAGCTTTTAGTCCTTCCAGTGCTTTGAAAGCCTCGGAGATGGAAAGCAGCTGTATGGAGTCCCCAGCAGCAAGCTGCAGAAACTGCTGAAGGGGACGATGAATTATTTGGAGCCTGGTGAGCCCATGACACTCCAGGCCATCAGAGCAGAGATGCAACAAGCAGACGGACTCATGATCAAGAGATGAACTTAGCAAGGGATACTATTGCCCAGGTGATTCATGAATGTGAACACTCCACTCAGCTTCTACTGCCCTGAAAGACTGTTACAAGAGATGGAACCTGACATCATGGACCGAATGGACTCAGCAGCATTATAGGAATTGGTCCATGCTCTAAGAAATTATCTCTTTCTCCCTGTCTATGTATGTGGATGTATATATGTAAGGGCAATGGTATACTGAAATGTGGAATCTGAGCATGACCTGAATGGTATGGAATAAGAGATGGATACTGTCCTGGGTTCAGCAGTAGCAGTCATTTTTCTCCTTCTTAGTAGCTGGTGCAGTGCTGTGGTTTTGACT
>JBCJKH010026607.1:0-15394 GCA_039877255.1 Loriculus beryllinus
CGTGCTAAAATCTCAGCTGGCAGTGTAGTTAGACCAGCACTGTTATTTTGTGCAGTGACAGTTATTCTGATGGATATTTTTGGTTTTTTTCCTGAATAGCTCCAACTAAAATATTTGTCATTTAAACCTACTTGATCAGTTGCAGTGTTCTACAGAACTAAACACATTTTATTTTCTTTATTTCCTACAGATAAAGGGATATTTATTATACAAAGTGAAGATTCCAACTTATGCATTAAAGTGGACACTCTTGGCCTTGTTCTGGAAGACTGCGATCAGCTATCAAAAGACATGTTATGGAAATGGGTATCCAATCGCCGTCTTTTCAACATAGGCAGAAGTACCTGCCTAGGACTGAACATCAGTAGGCCAGAACAGCCATTAAGCATGCTTGAATGTGATTCAACTCAGTACTCGTTATGGTGGAATTGTGATGGAAAAGCATTAGTTGGTGTATCAGAGTACAAATTAGCTGTTGAAAACAGCAAACATATTGTGGCCCAAAAACAATCTACTTATCAGTGGAAACAATATATGTCCTATGATGAAGACCTCTGCGAACACCCATTTCAAGGTAGAAGTAAAATCATGTCATAGAAATATAGATGGGTATGGTTTTCAAAAGTTCTTTTGAAGCAATGTCAGGTGCTTGTGATCTGGCTTCTATTGTAGTTTGGGACTAGAAGTTTGGGGGTTTTATATGCAATGGTCGAAGTGAGCATCCATGAACCAAAAAAAAAACCCCACTAGTATCCTTGCAAACCAGGAAATGCTCATTTCAAATCCCTCATAAAAAAAAAAGGGGGAACTAAGGATTTGTAGTTGCCTGTCCTGCAGATTTCTTTATCAGATAAACCCAAAGAGAGATAACAAAGGATTTGGAATTCCCATTGCTGAAAATCAGTCTGTGATCACAGTGTGCTTGTAATGAATGTTTGCAGTGTTCAGCACCTGGACTCTGAACATGCCAAACTTTGGAGCAAAGATCAGGCTTTTGGTTATTCCCACTGTACATCTAGCAAAGGCCTAGGAATGTGTGTCAAGATCCAGGTCTGCAGACCTGACCAGTTTTCCAGGTACAAGGACTAAGATAAACCCATTGACTACAAACAGCAACAGACTGTTCCTTGACCCCTTCATTGGCATTTCTGTAGAAGGAAAGACCTAATATTTGCACAGTGCGTCTCAGACTGGGGCTGTTTATTCTCCCCATTTAAACTAGGTGTTTGGGTTGCAGATCTGGTCTCAGTGGCTTCCTCTGTAGTTGGGCTTGACCTCTGCTTTCAGCAGTCCTTCCTTTGGGACCTGGGATACCTGGTAAAGCACTGTAGCATCCAAACTCTTCTTTAAAACTTGGTAGAGTTTATATTGAGACCAGACAGAAAATACTGAAACCCACAAAAAGTCTTACTCATTTGCTATGTACACCCAGGGAGATAAATGTAGACCTGCTTTAGCCCTAGTACTGCAACATCTGAGAGAAGAGGATCAGCCTTAGGCGGGTGCTTCTAGCCTAGTTTCAGTATCAAAGTAGTTGATTGCAATTGGCAAAATCTCTTTCAACTCCAGTTTCTGTTTTCTTCCTCCTGCCTTAGTTTATGCATATGTAAATGCAAGCCAGGCTCTTAGACCACCAGGCTGGGGGAGTATCTTTAAAGAAAAAAATGTATATAAATGTGGGAAGAGGTTTATAGCTGACAAATTTAGTTTCTTGCCAGGACTTCTTATTTACTTTTTTTATATACCCATGTCCTTTGTAGCATCTGTTCATATCAGAAGGCTTTAAAGGGGATTTACAGCGTGTAAACTGCTTTTTTATATGTGCTCATCCAGTCATTAACTCTGGAAACCTCTAAGAACCTGGCAGTATGTACCGATTCTGTAGTTGAAGGACTTTGATCTTTAAGCTATCAACATGGGATCTTTGACAAACAGACAAACAGTTTCATTCTAAATGTGGCTGTGGTTCTTTGACCTTTTGCAGAAGCTCTGAGATTAAGGAGACATTCACTGAGATAAAGCTTTTGCAACTTTTAGTTGCACTGAATTGTCTCCATGTTTTGGTACTCAAAGTACAATAGGAAAATACTGAAAATATTTTGTAAGGCATTAATTGATTGTGGCAGCAGGTGTATATAACGTCAGTTTTTTAGCTAGGTATTATTCCCCTTGGTATTAAAAACTTTAAAAGAAAGGTTTGTTTAATATTCCTTTGTCTTTCACGTTTCCTTTCCCATAGAATGACAAAGAGAGTGGGAAAAACATTAGAAATCCACTTTATAAAGAGTAGGAGGAGCAGAGGAAATAATGCTAAATTGGTCGTCTATCACAGACTAACAAGTAAAAAAAAAGACAAGTTAAAAAAGAGGTAGAGTTTGCATCTGAGTGTGTACTCATTCTGCTAAGGATTCTTTTATGTAGTTGTTCTGAAGTGTAAGTGCAGATTTTATACATTAATTGTTCAGGTTTTGGCTTTGGGGTTTTTTTGGTGTTTGTGGTTTTGTTGTGAGCTGTTGTTTGGCTTTTTTTTCACTTTTACTAAGTTATGAGAATGTGCCTTGATCCAAATTTCATAAGCTTATCATTCCCAAATTCTGTTTACTGAAGTCATGCAGCTCATACTTGTGACGCTGTGTTATCAGTTGTAAATTGAAATTAGAATGTAACTTTAGACAATTTATTTTTACCATTCTGCTGAAAATGGGAAGAATGAAATATGGGGGTGAAGAAATTTCTGTGGTCTGCATTCTTTTAATCCCTGCATTTTGTTTATTCCAGAAACATACACCTTGCTGGGAAATTCCTTTGGTTTCCCGTGCATTTTTCCTTTCAAATATAACAACAAGTGGTATTATGAGTGTACCAGAGATGGAAAGGAATTCGACTGGTGTGCCACAACAACTCATTATGAACAAGATGAAAAATGGGGGTTTTGCCCAAATGCTGGTAAGGTGGTGCTTGTCTTCTGTCTCCCCCCACCTTCCAAGAGTAACTTTGCTCTTTATTAGTAATTCTAAAACACTCTCTTTTTTGGATTAATTCCTTTCTGTTAGAGAGGAATGTCTTTCTTAAAAACACAAAAGAAGACTTTAGCAAATTGTATCATAATTTATCTTGTTTGGCCTTTGGAGACCCAAGTCCTCATCCCGAAAGCAAAACTATGGGGGGGGGAGGGAGGGGGAGAAGCAAAAGGATGTTATTCCACACAGCCCACTGATGTAACCCTGCAGCTAAAGCTCTCTCTCCTTTGTCCCAGTGATATATAGAGAGCATCTCTGAAGCATGTGAAGTAAAGGCTGTCCTTCCAATGTCATGTTTTGCTTTTGACTGTATTACATCTTGCACGTTCTTTTTCTTCTGTGCATATTTGGACACGTCTTGGGCCTAAAACACAAGCCTTAAAAATAGTTGCTATCAGAAATATTTTGGATGTATGATCTCCATGGATATTGCAGCTTTTTGCATAAATAAACAAAATAGTATTTTCTCTCAGCAGAAGTGGTTTGGAAAAGCTCTCCCTGCTTAAACTACTTTTCAGGTCTTTGTTCCAAAGTATGTTAAAACCAGCTGGGCAACCATTATACTAGATGGTATTTTCAGTCTTGCTTATACTTTGTAATTACTGTAAGTTTATTGTCTTGAGTACAAGATAGAAGTACAGTGACTGCTTCTCTACAGGTTGGGTGAGGTGTGAATATTTTAGCATTCAGCTTTAGAATCAGCTGGTATAAATTAAAATATAGCTCTGTTGACTTCACAAGTGCTGTGAAAATCACCACCACCTGCAGATCAACTCCCAAGTATTTTGTCAGCTGTATTAAATATGGAGCAACATTTTATTCTGTTAGTGCCCTATTTCCATATGTTCTTTAACAAAGGAACATGAAAGGAGTTCAGAATTGTTCTTCCACTGGGATGCCATTGTCATTACTTGAATTGTTCAAGTTACTGCATTTCTGATTAGTTTGTGTTCTCGGGCTGTTGGTGATGGGTCTGTTTTTAGCAGAGAGTGGCTGCAATGTTTTTTGGAAGAAGAACCCTGGCACAAACCTTTGCTACCAGTTCAACCTTGCATCTGTGCTGACCTGGCGTGAGGCAAGAGCTGCCTGTCAGCTGCAAGGAGGAGACCTGCTGAGTGTCACGAACCCCGAAGAGCAGAACTACATAAGCAACCTAAGCAGTGAGTAGACGTTTCTCTGGGGACCCTGTGCTAACCAGAAATGTAGTTAGATTTCTTCTTTACCTGTGAAAAAGGGGTAAGCATTGGAGCTTGTGATGTCTCTCTCCCATTGCTGCTTGTTAGTCTTTGTCACATAATGCACCTCAATAGAGCTGTTTGAAAAAGCAAGGGTGAAGGTAAGCTACCATCTTAACAACCTGAGTGCAAAAGTGGTGGTGTGTGTTAAGTGAGGGTATAATTGTCTCAATTATCCCTCCCCACAGAGAGTCCCATTCTTTCCTGCACCTGTGGATATGGAGTGTGTTTGTTTTCTTTGGAGGATTATACAAGCATTTACCTTCTCCACAATGTACCCTGGTGTCCCTTTCTCCTGTTAAGCTTTCTTCACAAGAAAATAAATTATCTTGTGAATGTGAATGATGAGAACACTTTGCAGGCTTGAAGTAAATATCCAGTATGGGGAAAACCGGCAACTCTGCTTCCATAAATGGATGGTATGCCTCCTCTGATAAGCCATTTGTTTTCCCCTGTACAGCAAGCATCTCAGACAAATTTTGTGGAGCCTTCTGACAGTATGCCTTCTGTGGGTATTTTAGCATGTGTGGAGAGGACTAAGTGGACGAATGGGTGGGAAAGCTGTGATGCAAAATGCTGCCTCAGGTTTCTTTCCCACTGCTTCTCATTGATAATTTTCAATTGCAGGATATAAGCCAACAGGAAGTTTTTACAATTATTTCATCAGCTGCTTGATATGCCTCTAGGCTGCAATGGGACTTAACATGGTTTATGGAAAGCTGGAACAGGCAAGCATTTATGTAGCTGCTCATTCTACATTAACTTCTAAGGTTGGCAACAGGAAGGGTTCTGCAGGATGGGTTTGCAGGATAAGTAGCTTTTGAAGGGTGCAGACTTCTGAGTGTATTCCTTTTCATCTGTGCTGATTAACAAAGTAATAGACATTTTCTAAGGACAGAGAAAATAACCTGAACTTTCTGGAGGCTGATTTGAAGTTTTGTTTTATTCCTACTGTAGTAAGTCAGGACAGCAGGTCTATACCTGTAGATGTTTTAAAACATGGACAAAGAGTGAAATATTACTTTATTTTTTCTGTTTCAGGGCAGTTAAATGCCACAGACATGATGCTGTGGACAGGCCTGAATCACCTGGAGGAAGATGCTGGTTGGCAGTGGTCAGATGGAACACCACTAGTGTTTGTGAACTGGAGAGCAAGTACTTGATGTTCCTGTTGCATATGTTATAGCGGTGCAATTATTTGCTGTCTGTAACTGCTGCTTGATACGAGACTACTGTTCCTACAGCTGTGTTTGAAAAGTGAATCAAATGAACAAGTGTACTTTTTTCAGTAGAAATATTTATTCATATTCATGAACTAAAAACTCCTAGAGATGTAGTATCAATTGAAACAATCTGTTCAAAGCATTGATCATCTAGCCCTTTTGTCATTTACCTTTAAAGGCATTTTTAAGATTCCAGTTGCATATTTAAAAGCTATGATCTAGGTAGTTTAATGAAAACAAAAGGACTTTGAATTTGTTTACATTAACATCCTGTTAAAGCACATTAGCATGAGCTTTGTAACTTGGTTTGCTCCATTTTCAGTCTGCCCACCAACAGATATAAATAGACACTTGAGCTTATTTCAGCCTCTCATCTCATAGCAGCAGCCAAAGAGGAATTGCTACACATGTATAACTCATGGTCATTGTTCAGCTGTTCATAGTATTGGCGTTTGGGTGTGCAGAGGTGCATGTACATGCGTTCAGTAAGATGCAGAGCACATTATAACACCGTTTTGCAAGAACTGATATTTTGTAATTTTGTGCTTCTCAAAAATGCATTTGCAGATGTCTCTGATAACCAGTTTAGAGAAAATCGTTGTGCAGTTATTAATCCAAAATTGAAGTATGGCTGGCAAAGTCATTTATGTGAATCTGGATTGCCTTTTGTGTGCAAAAAATACTTAAATAAGACAGAGCATGAAACACTGGGTAAGTCTTTCAGTATTACTGTATCCTGTTTGTGGGTGTGGAGGGAGAAACAAGAGAAAGCCACGTGAATATAAAGTCAGCAGAACAGAGTCTTAGCTGGATTAAGTGTATAGGTTTGCAAGTTTAAGTTGAATGCAGTTTACTTTAAGTGATGTAATAACACTTCTGTTTATATGCAGTCCTGGAAAACATGTTGAGAGTCTTGAAGCTAACAAACACTTTTAATATTAATAGCATTTAATTGGTTCCTTACATGACCAGAGGCTTACAGAATACTCGTTCACTTTATATTGCAAAAAAGCCATGCATTTGAGTTTAAAATCAGGTTTTCAGCTTTGAATGGAATTAACCAGTGGCCCACAGTGAATAAAGTTGTATAAATGCAGCACAAAATTTGCAGTTATTCTTATGGCATGCTGTACTTCTGATGTACAAAAGCACTGTGCATATTTTTTTTTAAGTGTTAATATCATGAGTGTAGGGTAGATAGTACACAGAATGCCTCAGACTCACATTCTGTGGGGAAGTTAATGTAGAATTGAGTTTATTCAGAGATTAATTCTTGTTTTGGTAAGAGCAGTTTACATAGGTTCAACTTCTTCCTGATAACTGTGAAGAAAGTTTCCCTCCTTATTTCAGATAAAGGAATTACCCAAGCTTTTTGTAGGTAATGCATCTGAAAAACCTTTAGCTGGCTTTGACTCAGGTTCAGAGGTAATAAGGGAGATACAATCTCTTTTAAATTGGGTAACAGAGTCATTAGTGTGTTTGCACTAGTCCAGCAGCCAAAATGGTTGAATCATAAAATAAAATGGGAGTAATTTCAGTTTGTTAGGTACGTGATGTTCACTAGGGTATGCGTTTTGGCCTTCTTAAGTCATCTTGGTCAACTCTGATTTCAGTGTATGAAGATTAATAAAGTAGTTCTGAATGTGTTATGAACATAGCATAATCTTAGTAATTCTATCTTAATATACACAAACTTTGTATGCTTAATTAAAAGATACATGGAAGTATTATGCCACTCGTTGTGATTCTGGCTGGTACCCACACAATCGCAACTGCTACAGACTTCACAGAGAGGAGAAGAGCTGGAATGATGCTTCTATCTCATGCCAGAGTGACAATAGTGGGCTCATTAGTATATCCTCCATGGCAGATGCAGAGCTGCTCTTCAACTTACTTGAAAGTGGTGAGTTTGGGGAGTTAATGTGTTCTGTGTTTCTTCATGTGTTTTGTGATGCTCCTTTGTGCAGCCCTTTGGCATTGTTAGCCACTTCAGCACTATATTACATGGCTCACCCAAATGATGTTTCTCAAACAAAACAAAAAAAAAAGCTTGATTTCTGCTCCTTTCAGGAGTCTTAAGAATACATAGCATCACCTTCTCTAATAACCATACTTAAATTAAAGAAATTAATCAACAAGGTAACCACAGTGAGGCTATAGTAAACAAGCTGGCTTTTATTCTTTCCTGTTCTTAGCTGGTCCCTTGCAAAACTGTTGCAAAATACTCCCTGATCATCCTTATGCAAGAGTTGTGCTTAGAAGCTACAAGCAATTCAATGTACCTTTTGCTGGCCTTGTCCACACTGCAAAGCTGCTGCTATGTTGGCAGAACTCACAGCAGGGTGTATCAAAGGGGTCCTTCTAGTCCACATTGTCCTAGGAGGTAGTATAATTAAACAAGGGACATAATGAACAAAAGCTCTTTGCAGCAACGCCAAGACCTTTGTTGTCATAACAGCAGCAAAGAAAAGAGAATACTTTGTGCCTGCAGCTGACATCAGTGTGCTGGCAGAGCTGCACAGTTTGACCTTGAGTTCAAGCTTCCTGGACCTAGGGCACCGTGACATATTTTATCGCCCTGTACCATCAGCCATGGTTGCAGGATGGTGTGTTAACCTGGGTTTACTGGACATCATCTTTCATTATCATCCCTCCCACCTCCTGTCCTCTTTGCTGTCCTGTCTTTCTCAGGAGATTAACCACTGCATCATCTTCTTCATCTGTGTTAATAACCTGAATAGATACCAAATGCAATTATTTCCAGAGAAACTGCAATGGGCAGACGTAATTGTTCTCAGCTTGTATTCATCTTCAAAGTCTGCTGCTTCTATTTCATCACTGCTTCAGTCTTCTCTTCAGGAAAGGGCTTACATGCCTGAAAGTCTGTCTGCTTTTTCTGGCTGTTGTAGCTGGCCAAGTAAGACATTAGATCAAACCACAAACCCTGCCTTTCCTGTTTGCCAGCCACTGTGGCTACAACTGTGCTGTCACTGGAGCTTACAAACACCACTCAGAGAAACCTGAAGCTAAGTATGCCATGAAAGATTATACAAAGAAATCTTTCCCTTCCATGTCAGGCTTTCTACCACATGCACTTCAAATCAAGAGCACACCCACTTTTTTGTATTTTTCAAGATTTCAAAGCATATTACTATGTACGTTGATCTATTTTTGCAACAATTTAGCTTCCAAGGGCAGTAGAACATTATCTCAGCAGTAAGTTTTCTTAAGGTTTATACAGCTCTCCCTCCCCACCCCATCAAAAGAAGGTAATTCTTATGAAAATTCCATTAATGATTTGTAATGGTGGTGTTGATGTTACCAGAGCAAAAGGCATTACTTTTTCACCATTAAAATCTGAACTCACTCTTTTACAGAAAATGTAACTGAAACATGGATTGGGTTATACAGTAAGAACACCTCTGCTGTTTTTGAGTGGTCAGATAGCACCCCAGTAGAATTCTCTAACTGGCACAGCCAAGAACCTAACACCTTTGAAAGAACAGGACAACTCTGTGTTTCAGCACAAGGACCTGTAAGTTTCTTTTCTTTTTGAAAGAATGAGACAAACACTTTCATATTAGCTCATTTTAGCTCTTTTCTCACTGCATATTTTTTGAAACCATGACCTGTAGTATGACTGGGTTTTGACTCCTAATATGTTTATGTTGTGATAAATGCAATGTAGCCTTTAGAAACTAATGTAGTTTGCAGTGCTGATGCACAGAAAATTAGTCCTAGATTTTGAGCTTATGTTCAATAAAAAATGTTACGTACGTAAAGCTTGCCAAATGGAAGACAACAAATGCAAGTAGGTATTTTAATAGACAAAGCAATTTAAAATCCAAGTAGTGTCTATATCATAATTTATGATGCATCAGTTCTTGCCTTGAAAGTTTCAAATTCATGTTTTGACTGTCAGCTATGTCTATTTTATCTTCCGGTCAATAAATTTTACGTAGCATCTTTCAAAAGCAGATAGTAGCCTCAACCTACATAAAATTACAGAAGTTGACAGCAGTAAGACTGACCCCAAATTGGTTAGGTGTTGTAAAAGTAGGAGTAATGTTCAGATAACACTGTGTCCTGTCTTACTGGTATTTGTGGCCCTGTTGGTTGTGTGGGGTTTATTTTGGTTTGGGTTTTGGTGTTTTTTGGGGATTTTTTAATAATTTAGTCATAAATTTACTTTTATTTTACAATTACAGTAGTTAAATTCACTAATAAATGACTTATGTCAGTAGCACTGTAATCCTTTATTCTTTTTCTGAAGTATGTTTTGTCTAAGTGTGAAAGCTGTATCAAAAAGAGTTTCTGTTATCTCTCTAGTAGTGGGTTCATATTGCAATCTTAAACTCACGGGAAAGCTAAGACAATTACAGTGACCTGGAAAAGTGGGTTTCCATTGGAAGCAGTAAAATTGTGGGGCTTAGATACACAAAACCATATTTTACTCAGCTTATAAAACACAAAGGGAAAGGAAGTTTAAGGTATGTGCTGTGTGTATAGATATTTGAAAATTATATCATACAAACTTTGTAATATTTTTCATAAGAGCTGTTCAAATATAAAGATTAATCTTACGAAGAACTAAAATAGATAGGAAGAAAGTTCCTATCTATTCTGAAAAATGCTCTGGCATGGGCATAGTGTTAGGTAATTAAGATAGATTACATCCCAAATAGTTATTCAAACAGACATTATTGATTTGCAAAGTCTGTCTGACAGTGTTGATAGAAATAAATGATCCAGTTGAGGATGAATAAATGGAGTGAGAAAAATTATTTGGTTTTACTGAGAAGTTAAAATAGGAGGAAGTGTAATAATCTGATGTGTGTATAGGTATGCATGACTGTATGAGTATGTACAGAATATGCTTCTTTTTATTCCTTAGGAGGGACGCTGGAAGATTAAAAAATGTGAAGACAGATCTTTCTATGTTTGCAAAAAAGCAGGAGAATTCAATAATGTCTCTCCTGAGCTGCAATCAAGTTGTCCAGAGGTAAGCGGTTTTGTAGGTTTTGTTTGTTTTAAAGCCTTAATATTAAAATAGAATTCTATAGGAAGCCTCTAAATGTAGTTACCAAACACATGAATGTAAATAAGTAGATAGTTTAGTTTTTCATTCTAAAGATACACGTTTTGCTAGGAAGAATCTCATTGTTTGCCTTAGAAGTATGTAAACTAAATTTTAATGTAAGATTAAAAGCTTTCTCAAGATGCCTTTCATGGTTTGTTGCATTGTCAGTTGTGACCCAAGTTCCTATTTCTTTCTAGATCAAAAGTGAAAACCCTTTGGTCCACCATCTGTGCAAATAATAGCTGTTATACGATGCCTTATCCCACACATGGTTTTCATACATTGAAATGGAATGTCAGGGTGAAAAACAATCACTTTCATTGACACGGAGAGTGAACTTTTCCACTCATATATTAGCATTTCTTTTGCCTTCAAACACAAATAGGAAGGTGCACAGCTATCTAAATAGGACATTGCAGCAGGTTTTCAGGTTTTTATGCTCTGCATTCTAGTAGTAAAAGGTAATGTGTTGAAGTATGATTTTATTTGCCATTGGTTCGTTTTCACAGTGTGAAAAGAGCAAACTTGGAGGCTTTGTATTTTATTCAAAACTCTGGAGGAGTTTTGGGAAACTCCTTTTCTGTGAACAAAAATTTCTCTAACTTGCTTTACTCTTTAGCTCAGTGTCTTCCTTTTTTTAATTTCCTGTTCTTTTTCTTGAGAAATCAAGAAACCCAAGCAGTTCAATTAAACTATAAGAAGATTGAAGCTGAGCTGTTTGGAGTTAGGTGCAGTCTTTCCCCAGATATACAGTGATCAGATCCAGCATCTGGTCATACTGTTATAGAGGCAGAAGTTACTGCTTGGTTCTAACTTAACAAGTCCAAGAGTTTAGTGTAACTGCCTTCATTTCATTTGGACCGATGTATTCCATCATTCATAAATGCTGTGTGTTATTAGTGTAAAAAAGCTTTGTCACACTCCTCACCAATGGAAAACGTATCCAGACTTCCAGTTCTAATTAGGAGCTTGACAGCACTTGAACATCTGGTACCTCACAGGATTAAGACTCAAGAGTTTGAGTCATTAGTAGTTTGGTCTGCTCTGGCAAACATACTCAGGATAAATGTCTGCTTGTTGATGTTTCACACTCTGTAAAAATATATGCTGAATCCTGTTGTAGTCCCTTGGTTTTGATAGATCCTTTTCTTTCTAAAGTGAAAAGTTATATTCATTAGTGAAAAGAAGTTGGTATTAAGCTTGCTCAAAACTACATTGCATTTCAGGCATTTTGTATTCTCTCTTTTACTGTTCAGTGTATCTGTTGGTCTTAGTTATTGGCCTAATTTTCTCAGCCTAAGTCTTTATTTTACCCAGATTTACCTTTTTTCCCACCACCCATTTTTCTGTGGCTGCCTTACCTTAAATGTACATACTATCTATTTTCTCACATTTGATCTTTTGCTTGGTTAACCTCGTACTGTCGTTCATGTTGGATTGCTAGTAGATTCTCAGGGAGCTTTGGCCTCCAGCACAGTTGTTTGCTTTTCCAAAGCTTTACAGTCTTATGTGTTATTACTGAGCTTTCACCTCATGTTGATTTTATGACTTGTGCATCAGATGAACTGGTCTTTAACGTTTTCTGTGGTTCTGCTGATGGCAGTTTTTGCAGAATGTCCATATCAAGTTACCAGAAACCTGAGCCCTCTTTTTTTTTCTCTACTCCTCTGTCATTCTAAGACATAGCAGGTCAAATATTCTTTTTAGTCAGCAGGCTGTTACTGAGAATAAATAGTTTATTGCAAAGGTCAGGTTCTCTGGGCAGTTTTCCCCAACACTGCAATAACTGCTTTAAACATTTTCTTTCAACCAGCTTTTGAAATGGGTTGTGGAACTGTCAGCTGCTTAATATTCAAGTTGGAGGTTTCTGTGTGCAGAACTTGACTGTGATTGTACTAGTGATTTTCTCCAGTCCTCTGCACTTTAATTAGTGCATCAAAAGATAACAGCATAGTACTAAATCGAGCATCTGTCTTTATGGCTGCTGTAATGGGAGAGAATTGTACTTGTAAGAAGAGAATCACTATTAAGGCTTCAAAGCCTCATAAAGAGCAGAAGGGCAGCTGCTCAGAATAAGGGTCCACTTGGCCTCATGTTCTGCCTCCACAGGTGATGTTTGGGGAAGAGCAGGACAGGACAAATACACATAATGCTTCCCCCAGTTTTATCTTGATTCACAACCATTCAGGGGATTTCCTGAGCCTTTTAAGGTTTGTGGTATCTAACAGCCCACATAGGGTATCTCCTCCAAGCGCTTGTCAAGTTTCCCCTTGAATTTGTGCTAAGTCTTCGCATTCACAACATTATTTAGTAAAGAACATTATAAATATACTACTCTTTGAATGAAAAATTGCCACCTTCTTTCCATGTTGAACCTTCCTCCTGCTAGCTTAGCTTTGCTTGATGTTCCCAAAGTCTTGTACTGAACTAGCTGCCCACCTTCATGGCACTCATCAGTTTGCAGGCCTGTGTCTAGTCTACCCCCCCGAGCATCTCCTTTTCCCAGGCTGAAAAGTCTCTATCTGTGCAGTTGCTGCTTATGTGAAAGCAGCTCCATGCATTTCATTATCCTTGATGCCCATCTTTTCTAATATCCTTTTCACACGGTATAAGGATTTAAACTTCAGTAGCTTTTTCAAACTGCCATCTTGTCTCCTTCACACAGGGAGTTTCTTGTTTTCATTTGTGCATCATTTATATAATCTTCCTTTACTCACACGACAGAAAGGGAAAGGGATATAGGGATGTCAGTGATGATCAGACAGAAAGTACAAAAGGGGATCAAGCTTTTAACAAGTATATCATAATTAATAATCTATAAAATAATGTTCATTTCTTTTAAGGGATGGGAAAGACATGGTGGATATTGTTACAAAATCGACAGTACCCCTCGAAGTTTTGAACACGCTTCCAGTGGTTATTTCTGCCCATCTGCACTTGTATCAGTAAAGAACAGGTAGTTAATCCTAATTGACAGCAGATACCTCTAACAGGAGCTACTCTAACTTTATGAAGTACTGCATGGCAAAAGGTATTACCGGTATGAAATAATGCTTATGTGAGAGGCAAGCCTAATTACTAACATTGGCTAAAAATCAAAGCTGTGCTTTGCTTTGTTGTTTAATTGAAAATGAATTTAGTAAAAAGCAACTGTTAGGCTAATAAACACTTGTAACAATAGGCACATGTGAGCTTGCAGGAATCTAAGCAAAATGCTTTCTACAGAGATATGTAACATCTTTAAGAAACTTTATTATTGCGCTTGGAAAAGATACTGAAAAATGAAAGTATATTTGATTGTTATAACCAAAATATATAAAATTTTAATCTAAATAAATGTTTTATAAATATTTCTATTGAAGTATGCATTTTATGCAGAAATTAGGGGGAGAAAGTAAATATTTGAAAGCATCTGAGGTCTGTCCTCACTTGCTTTGCTCCTATTTACTTGTATTCAAGATTCAGCAGAAGCTTTCTCCTCTGCAGCTGTCCAGATGCTTGTGTTTTCTCTGCTCTCTTTGACATTTACCCTGTATTTTGGATTCCCATTAAAATTTAGGACATAGTGATAGATATATTTCATACATGCTTTAACATCCACATAAAAAAGGAGGAAACCTCCCCGGCGTTTAGGATATGGATGTAACCACCAGCAATCAGTGAATGATAGCTAGAAATTTTAGGCAAGTACAGACTACCCCACAGAAGGATTTACACTGGGAATTGAGCCATCCAGGTGGTTTCAGGATTGCACACAATGCAGGCAGCACTGTACTGTGGTACAACAACAGTAGGATAAAAAGGGTAAAGCACAGAGGACAGATTTTCACAGCTGAGCATTTGCAGCTCAGATGTCACAGGGAGCTGAGGGCATGCTTCACACCACTGGAACCATCTGCTGTCTTTTTCTGCTTACTTCTCCTTACCTGTTTTTTGCTGAGCATAGGCATCGCTGTTTGTGATGTTAGTTTCCAATTCCAACCTTGGAACTGGAAATAACTAGCAAAAACTAGTAACAACTAGCAAAAAAAAGCTAGTTGTTACTTTAGCTTTCTTTTTTTAGTTACTGCTGAGGTTTGTTCTGTTGTGTAAAATGCAAAAGCTTTTCAGTGTATTGATCCATCGATCCTAAAATATTCACTAAAAAGTAGGTTGTAGAGGAAGGAGAGTTGGTACAAAACCAAGAACACACAGGGGAAATGAAAATACTAAGAGTCTTCAGTCACTCTCAGTGTTACCCATACATTCAGATTTTTACATTAATGGCATCCTTATGGTATTTAGCTGTTCTTTTCACATCATGTGAAATCAAAAGGTTGTATACTCTTTATCAAACTGGAAATTTACCTTATATATTTTCATAGGAACCTGATTAAATGTGCTCATAAAGTAAAGCATTTTTGTATAATGCTATACCAATTCTATATGAATAAATTATGTTTAAGTGACAAATGGGTTACTATATGCAACAATTACCACTTGCAAAAAGGTGTAAATCTCTCATATGACTTTAATGAAGAAATTAAAGAACGAAAAAGTGATTCTTTCCATAGTCAGATCAGCTTGTGCTTTGAGTGCTTAAACTCTGGTTTCTTAGTGCTTGGTTTTGTGTCTGGTTCCAATAGGGTACATCTGTGCAGAGCTTTTCCTTTTCTTTCTTTTGTAGCTTTTTCCTCCCATTCCCACCTTTTCCCTTCCATTTCCTCCCATTCCAACCTTTTCCCTTCCATTTCCTCCCATTCCCACCTTTTCCCTTCCATTTCCCCCCAGTCCCACCTTTTCCCTTCCATTTCCTCCCATTCCCACCTTTTCCCTTCCATTTCCTCCCATTCCCAC
>JBCJKH010026611.1:5273-15287 GCA_039877255.1 Loriculus beryllinus
TTGGACAGAGCCTTGGGTGCCATGGTTTAGTGTGAGGTGTCCCTGCCCATGACAAGGGGTTGGAACTGGATGATCTTGAGTTCCTTTCCAACCCAAACCATTCTGTGATTGTACAGCCAAGGGCTGTTTCTGTGCCTGTGAGTAAAATTGTGACCTTGGGCCAATCACTTCATTGTTTTCTGCTTCCTTTTCTCCAGCTGCAGCACCCTTGCAGGCTGTGCACATCCATATTTGCACAGCGCCCCAAGCCTGAAGGGTGCTACAGAAAGCACCAAGTGCTGTAATTTCCCTGACAGAGCATTAGGAGCCTCCGCTTGCTCCTAATGCAAGAGCTGTGCCAGGGTGCACATTGCTGAGCTGCAAACATTTGGGCTTTTGACGTCCAAATCCTCCCCAAGCTTCCTGCCCTTGTGCCGCTGGCATCTCTTCCTGCATCACCCTGTCCTCTCCGGGATGCTGCTGTGAGTAGAATGTCTCTCAGGAGCTGATTGTGCCTCTTGAACTGGGAATGTTTCCTAAGATTTCCTAGGGATTTGTGCTGTTCTTACTGGAATCTCCCTAGATACCAAAGTAGGAGTAAAGAAGGGACGCTCCATCTGGACTCCTGCTCCTCTCAGGAAAGCTTTGTGCTGACATTGAAGACTGTTATGGTGTAAGTGCTGCTGGGGATGTCTGGGGTTCACCCATCTCCACAGCAGGAGCAGAAGCTGTGTTTTCTCAAGGGTGCCTTCCCCCAACATCTATGGCAGCCCATAGGCTTGTGTAATCCACAAGCTGGCCTTTCCTTTGCTCAGCAGGGATGCTCTTTTCACTAAACCCCATAGAGTCCCTTTGAGTTTCAGCAAGCTTTGATAGCCTGGAGAAGGCAGGATATGAACCATCTGGGCTGACAGTTTTCCCTTCCCACTCTCTCTCATAATACAATTAGGAAGTAGAGAGGATGTGTGTTTGTTGCCCTTAGGTACCCAAATGGGCCAACCCCCAGTCCAGCTCCCTCTTAAAAGAATTGCATTACATTTCAAACGTGGCCTCTTAGCAGAGGTGGCTGCATTGTGCTTCTCCACCATTGCCTAGCTGGAAGTCACCTGCTTTAAGACCCGTGCAGTTTTATCACTGACCTGAGGTTATTATGCATCACAGGGTGAATTTGGGCTAAACCATATTTGAATTTGGAGAGGACCTGGTGTCAATGTGTAGATGATTTATGCTGGAGAAGGGGATTACTGATAGAGCCTGTGATGTGCTCCAGGTGCCAGGGAGCAGAGGGTTTGTTAATTTGGTGGGAGATGTGATGGAGTTTGCCATTGCTGTGTGCTGTACACAGATACCTAAGGAGGGATCCCGTCAGCAAATAAGTGATTAGTGTTTAAACAATTACACAGGAAAGGAATCGGAGACGAGTGGGATAGGAAATCCCTTTCAGTTCCGTGCTTCGAGGAGAGACGACACTCGAATGTACTAAAAGAAGACAGGTAGCACACGAGGTAGTAATAGGAGGATTTGGCTCAGCATAATAAGCAGTCATCCAGCATCCCACCTCCTTGGCGGCTGTCTGCGGCTTCAGCTGTCTGTTGATCCAGCGGGTCGTTGGGTAGATATTCAGAGCTGACAGCTTCCCTCCGCCGAGTTCCTGCTCCGTGCTTGTGGATTCGCTCAGGTCTTTAACTTACGACAAAACTCCAGGCAGTGGGATTGCAGCAGCGTGGGTCTGCAGCTCTTCCCCCGTGAGCTGAAGCCAGCGAGCTCTGCACAGCCCTGGCAGTGACTCTTCTGCAGGCAAATGCTGCATCACCCTGTATCTCTTCATCTGAAGGGGACGTGGGAGAGGAACATGATCAAGTGGCTGGGAGCTTAAAACCGTTGTGGGATTCAGTGCTTCAGCGTGAGTAATACCGAGCCACGTTCACCCTTCGGTGTAAAGGCAAGAGCTGCGTTGGCATTAAGCAAGTGACCCCAGGAGCAGACCAGGGCTGAGGTTAGTCACTTGTCTTCAGCTGAAATGAAACCCTCACCGTGCATGTCTGGGATACTGCGTGTCCAGGCGTTCCTGAGGGGTTTGGTGCTTATTTTGAGCTGCAGTGCTTAATGGCTTATTGCCATGAAGGCAGCTTAGCAAATGTGACAGCTGCCCTATTACCCAGCCACTGCTTACAGCTCTGTTAAAGGACGTGTAGATTTAAGCCAGGACACCAGGGTCTTCCCAGTTCCTACTTTCCCCTTTCCTAAGAGCTGGGAAAGCAGCTCTGAGGCTCAGTGCATGATTTGAGCCATTAAGGGGCAGAAATGTGAGCAAAGGGAGTGAGTGGTACATGTCCGGGATGCTCTGCTCTGTGTTCAAACAGGATGACTGGTACAGTACGTGAGCGTGGGACTGTGTGAGCATATGTGTGGGAGAGGATGATGTGACAAAGATGTTTGGTGTGGTGCCTCCACGCTGATGGTGAGTGAAGGTGAGCTCTGTGAGATGGTTTGACTCTTTTTCTCAAGGAGGAAAGACTGAGGGGAAAGAGGATAATAGTCTTGAAAAGGGTACAAGTAGCTGTGGAAGGGGAGAAATCTGCTGTCTGTGTCTGCTGGGGATTGGAATCAAACTGCAGTGTGAGAGATTTAATTTAGGCACAAGGGAAAACATTCTGTCTGCAGGGATAGGCAAGCACTGAGAGCCTACCCTCCACCAGTGAGGGTTTTATTGAAGGCTGGGGATGGTTCAGATAGCTTTAAGGCAGGCAAATGAGTTTGTCAGGTCTTTTCGAGCCTCTTGCCTGTAATTCTGTGAACTAGATCCCCTTTGTGTCTTCTTCTTGCTATGTAAAGGAGAGAAGTGTGACAGAGATGTAGCATGCTGATGGGAGGTGGAATAGAGGAATGGAGGCAGATGGGGAAGCTCTGGTAGGTTAAGGCGCATATCTGGGAAAGTCCCAACTGGAGAGAGCACCTTTCCTGCTTTCCATACCCCACTGTAGCTGATGATCCATCTTTATTTTATCTTTGTATTCATAATGTGTTATTTCAACCTCCTCATCACCTGAGAATGACGACTTCAATCTGTTCAACACAGAATGAGCCACAAAATGACCCAGACCCAAAATAGACAAAACATAGCTGAAATTTCCAGCTGAAATAGAAGGATGCTTGGATACAGGCGGGTGTGGGGGCACATGTAAACAGCGCGAGGGCATTAGTCATCGCGATCTGCAGTAAGTCGTGGCACATCTGCTGTTGTCAGGGTTGTCTTGTAGACATCGAGCTGAGCAGGGTTTAACAGAGGAGGTTTGAAGCAAGAGCACTGGGTAGCTTTTTAGGTGGTTTTTTTGGGGGAGCATCTCCCAAGTCAGAGGACAGCGTGGGAGACATCACAAAAGGTGCTCGCTTGAAAATGGTAACAAGTGGGTGATGGAGGCTGGGTTTCATGGGCTCATCAGGGGTGGGAGTCAATGCATTAGTGCTAAATGAGATTATCTTCCTTTTCCAAGCACTGCGAGCACTAAAAGCACTAAGTAAGTACATTGTATCGAGCTGTTGAGTGATGTTTGTCTTTCTCCTATCATGCCGCACCCATCTTCATAGTCCTTCGACCTAGAAAATACCTTTTTGGGATAATTTTGGCAAGCTGCTCACCTTTCAACCCTGTTGAGCCCTGCCTAAAGGCTAAAGTTGCCCTTGAGTTGCCATGCAGCGAGACATGGAAATTAAGTCCTTATTCTTGTTTTACAACAAATGTCTACTCATTCTAACCAAAACTTAACCAGTTTCTGAAGGGCTTGTGCTCTTCATGCTTTTGCTATCTATGAATAACTGAGTGTACTAATCTACTCACAAGATTTTGGCAGCAATGGCAATCCTTCAGCAAAAATGGGTAATACACATTGAAAACAAATGTCAGACTTGCAGTTATGAGTATTTGAGCTTGAAAGTTCCCTCTAAATGTCAGGACTGCCTAATCAGGAAAGTAGGATTATTATGCTGCATGTGATAGTGGTTAGCCAAAACTAAGCCTGCAGCTCAGTGCTCGCTAGCTACCTGCCCTACTAACCAGCAGAATATACAGAACACACTCAATAAATCTGTGACAGCAAAACGACATTGCTCTTTTCCCACAAGCGCAACAAGGCTTTCATTTTTCATGACGAATTGTTCTTTTTGCTCTTTTAAATATGGCAATCATGTCAGCCATTCCCCACATGGGGAATATCCTACTGCTGGGGCCAGTTTTGATCTTGTTTATATCAACTCAGTACAGTTGTAAATCCAGAGGCTGTTACAGTTTTACTTCCCAATCACTCACTGTGAATGAGATGGGCATTAGGGCCAGAAGCTGATTCCATGTGCACTGATTTGAGATCATCGTTCTATGCAGAGGGAATTAGCACTAGTGAGTCCACAGTAGCCAGCTGTGTATTGCACTGGGTAGGTGGAAACATGCTGGATCCCATGGGCTTTTCAGATTGCTTTTCAGAATCAGCCAGAAGCTGATTTCATGTGCACTGATTTGAGATCATTGTTCCATGTAGAGGGAATTAACACCAGTGAGTTTACAGTAACCAGCTCTGTATTGCACTGGGTAGGTGGAAACATGCTGGATCCCATGGGCTTTTCAGATTGCAATGGGAATATTATCATCATAAGAGTGTACTGATGATCTGCCAAATGGTTGAAATCCCTTCTTCTCCTTCTCATAGTCAAGCTCTAGCCAAGGAGCCCCTGAAAGCCTCTGAGGACTGATAATGAGCTAGAGACATCTGGTTCCTGACCTTGGTCAGGTCAGGAACTGTTGCCCATGCAGACATCTTCAGTGATTGAACAGTGAGAGATGGAAACGTTTGCTTGAGTTGTACAGGAGAGGAATCACACCTGCAAGTAATAATTAAAGGGATGAAATAAAGGCAGGGCTTAAGAGATATTTGAGTGATGGCTTGGGCAGGCTTTCCACAAGTATTCACTGCTTGTGCTTTGGATGAAAGTTTTGTTTAAGGACTGGGCAAGGGGTGGGAGGAGAGGAAAGGGAAGGCAGATGTCTGTTCTTAGTATGGTGATGTGAACATCTTTGGCTCATACCTTTCTCCATTGGGGTGTTTCCCCTACTCCTCAGCCATGTCTCTCTTCAGGACAGGATGTGAGGGCGTGGGGAAGGAATGTGCTGCCCATGCTGTAGGGAGAGCTACCAGTCTGGCATCACTCACCGGTACAACAATGATTGAGTAAAACAAACAGCGGGCTGTTTTGGAGTAATTTGGTGAAATGCTGTCGCCTGGCATGCAACCAAAACACTGCTTAAATCAGGATAAACACAGTCTGGATTCTACCCTCATTTTCCTCTCCCAGTCTGCTGTGGAGTTATTTTATTTCAACTGTGTGTAAATCTTACCACATTTCCCTGCAAGGTGCTCAGCGCTGGTGATGGGAAGTTACTAGGGATGAGGGCACACTTGTGAAACTAGGGCAAAATGGGCAATGCAAGAATAGGCTTGCAAATCAGTTACAGACCTTGAACTGGTTATCCTTTGTGTAGTGCACCGAAGCGGCAATCTCAAGCAGAAGGGAGCACTAAAGGCAGTTCATTTTTAATGTATTTAGAGCATATGTTCATACTACAATATAATGCTAGTAATAGTAATAATAATGATGATGATAAATTCCCTGGTAGAAGTGTCTCTAGCACTGTTTCATAATTGTCCATACTGTTTAATTATTATAAAGTTCCCTGCTCTATCATGGTTTGTCCAGCTGTGGTCCAGGGGTTGGCATAGTCCATGGATGGACAAGACTCCTCTGTCTTGAACAGTGATTTTATATGAGTATTATCTATACTGTATCACTTCATGCCAGGGCAGTGGAGTGGGTACTGGACCATTATATTTTCTAGGACTAACATAGTGAGATAGAGGTTTATTGCTTACTGCAGTGCCTGTGATAGTGGTACTGCTTAAAGTTCACTTCTTCCTAGTTAGAAGGAAGGAGTACATAACCTTAGAGGAAAAGGACATTGTGATTCCTACCACTTTTATTGTGGAGAATGTTTGTATTTTCTCTTTAACATGCCTTAAAGGGAAAGCCTAGAACAGAGCAAAGCTTCCCAGATGCATGAATGCAAAGATGTAAAAACCAAATGCTCCACCTGATCAGCTCACAAACAGTTAAACCAAAAGCTCTCTCTCTCTCCTTCCTACATCCCCATGTTAATATTGCACCTCCATACTTCCCCATGTTAATAATTTGCAGCAGAAAATGAGATGCTGGTGCTTGATTGTCCTGATGTAGCCCTAGGAATCCTCTAATGCATTTACCCGTATCAGAAATCTAAGCTGAATTAAGCTTTGGAAGAGAGATGGAGGGCAGTATTATTCTCTTCCATTTCCAGGGGGTTAAAATAGGCCCCTGAGAAGTTAAGGTCAGTGTTTGCAATCTAAAGCAGGTTGGCTGAGAGGGCTTTGAAAAGATTGGCTTAAATGATGGAGCCATGTACGCAGTTGACCTGCAGGCAAGCTGGGAATAGAGCCCTGCTTTGCTTGCTTGCAGTCCCTTTGCTCAGCATGCTGGTTCCTAAACCACATCTCTCAGAGGGATGCAAAGTGGCTCAAAGCTACTTTTCAGAGCCCTGTTAAAAAGTGTTCTCAGCAGCTTGACCAAACAAAGTGTAATGGGAAAGAGACAGAAAGGGAAAATTCACTATGGCAGGGGGTTTGGAACTGGATGGTCTTTAAGGCCTTTCCCAGCCCAAATCATTCTGTGACTCTATGAATGCATTTTAGAAAATGATAATGAAAATGTTTGAGAGCAGCTGGGCGGGAGGAGAGTGGTCCTCAGAGCTACTCTGAGCCTGATCCAGCCCTCCTTGGTATTAGGACTGGAAACTGAAGCACTGAGAGTGCAGTCTGGCAGTTCAAAAAGCTGCAGCAAGCTGACCATGGTGTCGAGGAGTGACAGGTAGACAACGCGTACTGTTAACTCCTGTAATTCCCTGCCAGCCTGAAGGAAATTATCCTGGCAGTTCCTATTAACAACTGGCTGCGTGACCACTCCTTTGCCCTGCAAGCTTCATCAAGGCTGTTTACTAAATGCAGATTGCCATGTTGTAGCTTGAGAGTGGACTTGATACCAAGTGAAGAGTTAGCGGTTGTTAATAAATAGTAGCACGTTAAGATGTCTCTCCGGGTGATTTTTGTGTACTGTAATTACACAGAATTGCCTGTTAGAGTGGCCAAATTACATAAAAGGGGCCCTCAGCTACACAAAATCGTTCCAAATAATGGGTGACTATTAGCTTTGACATGAGAAGCCTGTAGTTATGATCGGAAGGAAGCAAAACAAGGTAGTAATCGTCTGGATCTGATTTGCAATGACATGGGCAGAGCTGGGGAGGATGTTGTGAAAGAGGTTGTAAAAAGATTATTTATTAATGATGCCACAAAGTGATTTTCATGCAGGGATCTCAAAGCCCTCCTCAAAGGTTAGGAGGTGGAGAAGAGAAAGCTCTGGGGAGACATTATTGTGGCCTTTCAAAATATAAAGTATACATATAATAGTATATAAAATATATAAGAAAAATAGATAAAGACCTTTTAACCAGGTTTTGTTGGGGATAAATTTCTCCATAGTATGTGGTATGGGGCTATGTTTTGGATTTGTGGTGGAAACAGTGTGGATCAGACAGGGGTGTTTTTCTTATCACTGAGCAGAGCTTAAACAGAGTCAAGGCCTTTTCTGCTCCTCACCCCACCAGTGAGCAGGCTAGGGATGCACAAGGAGTTAGGAGGGGACATAGCCACATTAGCTGATCCCAACTGACCCAAGGGATATCCCATACTGTATGGTGTCATGCTCACAATATAAAGCTGGAGGGTTGGAGGTTGGGGGGGGTTGCTAATACTTGGGGACTGTGTGGGCATTTGTTGTTTGGTGGTGAGTGATTGTTCTATTTTACATCACCTTGAGGGTTTTTCTTCCCCTCTCTCTCATTTTTTGCCCCTAGTTTTCTTATCCTTTAGTTATCAAGCTGTCTTTATCTCAACCCACAAAGTTTTGCACTTTCCCCATTCTGATTCTCACCACCCATCCTGTTTCAGGGAGAATGAGTAAGCAGCTGTGTGGTGCTTAGCTGCTGGCCAGGGTCTTGTCCACAACACTAGGGCCCATAGTGTCAAGAGGCAATGGTTTCCAAATGAAAGGGCATAGATTTAAATTGGATGTAAGGAAGAAATTCTTCACTATGTGATTGGTGAAACACTGTCACAGGGTGCCCAGAGAAGCTGTGGCTGCCCCATCCCTGGCAGTGTTCAAGAATTGCTTGTTCAGTGGGTCTGTTCCTTGCATCCCTCATACCTTCTCCTTTTGCAGGCAGGTCCAAGGCTTTCTTCTCTTTGCTCTGCAGAGCCCTAGAGGTGGGGACACACATCAATGGCACCATTCTCTTCTAAATGTGTCAAGAGCCTGGTTCTCAGGCAGTTGAAGGTGTCATAGCATCACTCATTACCAAAGTCAAAAAAAGATGCTGCAGATTGCTGCTATTTGGAGTGGCTGCTGTCCTTTTTGTCCAGTGGTTATATTGTAGTAAAACACATGGCTGGTGCTTTACAACACGACTGCAGTATATATGCGGGTATACAAAGGGCCTGAGCCCAAAAAGAGAAACATGGAATTTAACTGAATGGTGATTTCTTTGGCAGATGACAATACCACGTTCACCTCTTGGTCATTCAGTCATTCTCAGCAATTTTCTTCCAGCACTGACATTACACCCCTTGTTTAGAAAGCTGCTCCCTTTTGTGAGTGCTGTTAAAAGCATTATTTTCCAGCAATTTTAACAACCAGCTCTCTGCTTTGACAAGAGTTGTCCAACCAGCAACAAAATCAATACAATATAGCTTTCAAAAACCTTCATAAAAAGCATGAAAAGCCTTGAGGCCAGTGGCACAGTAAAATGGTTCCTGAGCAACTCTTGGAGTGAATCACACCCACCCAGTCCAGTTCTTTGTGAAGAGTGGAATGAATCTCATTGCTTTATGCTCATTACCTGTGAGGACAGGGACTGGGATCAGAGCCTACTTGGTCCTACATAGATGAATATAAGAAGCAATCTAATCACAACCTAAAGGTATCAGAGGGACAATTACCAAAGTTATAAAATGAAACTCCTCTCGCTTGTGCCTGATGATTTAACAAAGGGAAAAGCCACGATCTGTAGCTTTTGGAGTTAATGTATGACTTTAGGAAAAATCCTATCACCAGGAGAGTGATGTGGCCCTGGAATGGACACCAGAGGGATGGGAGCTCTCCACTTCTGAGAATTCCCAAGACTCATCCAAGCAAAACCATGGCCAACCTCCCCCCGATGTCAGTGTTAGCCTTGCTCCAAGCAGTAAATTGGATTAGAAAGCTCTAAAGTCCCTTGCAACCAGTGCTGCTGTAATTCTCTCACTTCATGAGTCTTTAATTTCAAATGGAAGTCAGGCTCAAGGCAACTCTTCCAAGTAGCAAATCAAAAGAAGCCCGTCATCCCAGATTCCAAATTCACATGCCTGTGTTTAATTTGGGAGAGAAAGAAATGGTTTAATTCTTCAGTATGATGTTGTTGTACCTATAACGACTTTGTTCAGCCTTCCTTGATATCAAGGATGGAAAAAGCAGAAAGAACAGCTTGCTTGTAAGGTCTCAGGCAAACTGCATGGCATTAAGAAATACTGTGTTCTAATTGGAGCCTGTTTGACCCTGGAGCCAGAGCAGGGTAATGGAACAAGCACGACTCAAATGAAGTCACTTTTCACGTTGTTCTGCAGAAAGAAAGAGAAGGAAAAAGATGCAGAGAATATAATGGGGGGAGAGACGGAGTCATGCACGAAGAGAAAGAAGAAAAGGTAGAATAAGTCTTGGAAAATGGCCATAGGAAAGGAGTAAGAAAGAGAAAGGAAAAAAGGAAAGGAAAGGAAAAAAGGAAAGGAAAAAAGGAAAGGAAAGGAAAAAAGGAAAGGAAAGGAAAGGAAAGGAAAAAAGGAAAGGAAAGGAAAGGAAAGGAAAAAA
>JBCJKH010026613.1:0-14416 GCA_039877255.1 Loriculus beryllinus
TCCGCGGCCAGTGTCGGGAAGGGTTTCTTTCATACCTGGCACCCCGCAGGACGATCAAAGGGGAAGGCGGACACGGCCCCGGGGCGCAGGCTCCCCGCTCCGCTCCGCTCCTTGCCGCCCGCCGTCCAGCGCCCGCGGCTACTGAGGACGGGGCGGGGGAAGCGGCCAGGTCTTCCCAAGCGGGGGAGGGGATGGAAAAAGGGGGGAAAAAAAGGAAAAGGAGGCGAGAAGGAGGAGGGCGAGAGGGGGAGGGCTGAGGGGAGCGGAGGCAGATCCCGGTGTCTCCTCGGATGGGAAGGCAAGAAGGGGCTCTGCCTGTGAGGCGGGGAGGCGCATCGCCCCGAGAGAGGCTCACTCTCTGCGCCGGGCGGAGAGCCCGGGTGACCGGCGCTGGGACGGGCGGGGAGAGGCGGGGACGAGCGGGGAGGCGGAGGGACCCCGTCCCGGGGGAATGGCGGCGGGGCAGAGAGCTGCACCGCGCCACCTGCGCGGAGCCGGGCTGCCGGGCACGACCCCGCTCCGCCCTGACCTGACCCGACCCGACCCGACCCGACCCGACCCAACCCGATCCGATCCGTCCCGACCCGACCCGCCGGAGGGCTCCTGGGGAAGAACGGGGAACGGCTCTGACGGCTCCACGGGAGCCTCCTTGGGCCAGGATGGGGCTTGCGGCTGCGGGGAGTGGCGTTACTCCCCCTTGCTCGGGACTCCCTACAGTGGCCATCAGCGGCAGCCCAGCTTCCCGCTGCCCCGGCCCTGCTCCTTTGGGATGCTGTGATCCTTAGGGATCCTTCTCGCCCTGTTCCTCAAGGATTCCGTACTCTTGGGGTACTCAGGGACCTCCTACCCCCTTCCCCTTGGAGTTCCCTTCTTCTCTCCAGCTCCACTCCTCAGGACCTCAGAAGCCAGATGAGAAGTGCCTCCCTCCTTTTCTCATCACTTTTCACCCTGTCTTTCTGTTTTCTTCTTCCTTTGGTGTCTTTTTTTTGTCCCCTCCCAAAGCAGAGTGCTGCGGGTGCTGGTCTCTGTTCCTTGGATCAGCTCCTTGCACTACCACAGGGTCCTCCTCAAAGCTTTCCACTGCTTTTTACCTAGATGTGTGATATGAAAGGCTTGTTCATTAAGCATTCCTAAAAGTGTTTAACCTGAGTAATTTCAATGAGCTCGTCTGCTGAAAAATCAACTCACAAGAGATGAGTGCCCAAGGATTTGCCAAAAACGGCAAGAAATCTGTGGCATTGGTAGAGATCACACTGATCTCCAAAGTGCTGTTGCGTTGTCTTAATCATAGGCATATAATCATATCCTTCCTTTAAAAGGCCACTTCTGAAATATAGTGGGACCAATTATACAAGTTAGGTTTCAAATAAGGACTTGGCCATCAGCTGCACCCTGTGGTTTCATTTTGAAGACTTAGGTTGATTTCTTCAAAATGTGTATTTTGTTTGCAGTTCTGGTTTTGCTGTTGTTTTTTGTACAACTTCAAACAACAACAAACTTTCTTGTGCCTGAGAAAAAGAGCTGAAGAATTCCCAGTTTAATTAACAAAGCAAGATAGAAATGAATGTAAGGTAGGCAAGTTTTACATGCAATTCTTGAACATAAGAGCTCCCACATTGGTCAGACCCAGGGTTTTGCTGGACCAATACTGTGTTGCATTTTTGAAGTGCAAGGTAGTGCAGTAGACCCCTCCAGCACTTTCCTTGCCACCAATACTTCAAACTCAGAGATTTTCTCAAGCTGATGTAGTCTCTATGACCTTAGGACCTTAGTAACCTTCACTGGCTCTCTCCACTAAGCACTTGCCTGTCTTCCTTTAAACCTACATAGGTCTGTAGCACCTACAACCTGCTGTGGTGACAAGTTCCACAGGTTAGCCAGGTTCTGTGCAAAAACCTGCCTCCTCTTGTGTATTTTCAGCCTGGCTACTGCTGGCTTCATTAGATGCTCACTAGCTCTTTATCATATGCCCTGTAGCCCCTCTCCCGCACTGAAGGGTCCTAACTTAGCTGTGCTTTACAGTAAAGATGTTCCTATTTTCCATCCTGCTGCTGATGTGTAGGGACCACAGTGTTTGAAGGATGATGTGGCCAAGCACTTCATGGCAGTGGCAAGTAGTAAACAAGAAACAACAGCTACTCACACTGGGCAGCTGTGCTGAGCAACAACTGCAGCTTGAGAGGTTCAGACTGGCCATTGGGAAAAATTCCTTCACCAAAAGGAACATGCAACGTTGGAACAAATTTCCCGGCCAGGCTGCGGAATCGTCTTCCTTGGTGTTTTCCGACACTCAGCCAGACAAAGCCATGGCTGACCTGACCTAGTGTTGGCAATAGTCCTGCTTCAAGTGGAAGGCCTGCCTGGGTGACCTGCAGAGGTCCCTCTCAACCAATATTTTGTGATTCTTTACCTACATGGAAGATGTAAGCCAAAATACAGATTTCTGTGGCAGCAAAAGACATCTATGTTCTGTTCTCTGCTGATTTCTTAACACTTCCTAGTATTTTTTACTCTTTGGCAGTTGTTGAGCACCAAGTACTGCTGAGCACTGGTATTCCCATGAGCCGTTTTTATAACTCCAGGCCTGTCTCTCCTTGAGAAGTAAAGACCAGATCAGAACTTGCCTTTTCACACCTGAAGTAAGGGCCATTTCCCCATTGTGTATCGCTCTGCATTTATCTACACTGAATGCCATCTGCCATTCTATTGCTCAGTCACTCTCTTCCATAAACTTGCCTTCAGATCTTTAAGGTTCTCTCATACTTCTTAACCTAAATAACTTAATGGTGTCATCAGATTTCGTGACCTGACCACTCACCCCTTTTCCAGATCATTTCTGAATACACTGAACAGTGCAGAGTACAGCATTTTTTTTCCTCAAATCCTGCTTCACTCCTAATATTTTATTTTTTTGCAATAAAAATATTATACATTTTATAATGTTTCATAAAAAATATAATTCTTAAAAATAATTGTCACATTAAAATTTTTTTCAAAATACATTTTGCCAAACGAATACATATTTCAGAGTACTGATTCTTTAGAAACACACTGTATAATACACATGGTAGGGCTGTAAAAATATAATGGTTGGAAAAATTCCAGCATGCTAATTTTATCCTTCAGAAGTAATTTTATCTCATTAGAAGATTAGTGAGCCCATTTGGTATTTCTACATGTTCCAAAAATAAGTCTGACATCACATACCAACTGAGAGATGTCCTCTTGGTGCTGAGCTTTGAAAGACTGATACCTAAAATAAATTTTAAAGTCAACACATTCTTGATGTTTGCATTAACTTTAAGAATGTGTTGACTTCTACCAAAATTATTCCTGCATATCTACAAAGGAAGTAAAGGGGGAAAAAGCAAGTTTTTGCCATCAGATTTGTACCCTGGATTTGAGTGAATTCACAGAACTGTAGTGTTTCACCTTAGGATAGATAACCTACGAAATGAGCTATAAAATAAGATTTTCCCAGCTTTTTTTCAGGTGGAAATTTGAGATAGGAGCTTCAACTTTCCCTGTGGGTGAGATAAGCTGAGGGTGGGCATATTGGCTGGTCAGCTGCTCCCGGAATGTCATCTAGGCTTATGACACTAGATGAACACACTGCTCTCATGCGGGCCTTGCATACATGTGAAAAATGTTTGATTGTAGCAACGACTTGCCTTGTCTGTGACCTCCGAATTGCATTCCATATACTGCCTTTTGTGCTATGTGGGTATGTATATAGGTAGATATACCTACCCACAAGATACTCTTTTACACGAGCTACAGAAAGGGAAAACAGGCAGGTACAACTCAGGAAAACCAAAATAAGGTTCATAGATATCAAAAAGAATGCAAACGCCTATAATTAAATTGAAAGTTCAGCGTCTAGTCTCTAGCCATACTTCACAAGTAGCTAGCATTAATATCTTCCTTTCTTCTCTCAGGCCCTTTTCTACACACATATACCTTTGCATATGTACTTTATTCCAAAACCAGTGATGGCTTGGATAGTGCAGATAAATCCCTTTCCTTCACTAGCTAATTCTCAAGCTACCTCTGGCTACTCTTTTAGCTCAGCTGATATTATATGTTTCACTTCATTTCTACATTTCTTGTCTCAGGAAAACTATTTTTTTTATGATCTTCAACACTTATCCAGTCCCCAAACACTAAACTTGGGATAACTCATTGGCTCATGATGAATGGACATGAGATAATTCCTAGTGCTTTCAGAACAAAGGGACGTGAAATACAATGGATCTTTCTTACAGGATCAAGAATGGTCTCCATGGTAGTGTCCCTTTTGTGGCAGCATGTTGCCACAGAAGCCCTTTTGTTTTGTGGACCAGTTAGGGTTGGTTATTGTGCTGTTCAGAGGTTCCTGTGACACAATGCTGACCGGTTAGACTAAACCACTGAATGAAACAGACCTCTGTTAGAGACCCTGGCTTTGAGGACTTGGAAAAGATGCAAGAACTGCAGTAAATGGCATCATTTTTTAAGAGTGCGCACAGTGAGGACAAAGAGGACGACAAAAGCATCGCTAGCTCAGGAGGATTCTGAATAGACCAATGGACTGCCACAGTGCAGGCTGGTGAGGTAGTTATTCATTTTAAATTGGGTATAGGTGTACGAGGGAGTGTGGCGGCAGAAACCAGGATGTTAGCAATGAGTGCAATGTCATCAACACAAGAACTTACAGATGATGAAAACAAGGAGGGATGAGAAACTTGAGGCATCTAGATGTGACCTGATTTTAACAATATGAATTTATGAACTAGATAGAGGAGTAAATAATAGACTTGAAAAACAAAACAAAACAAACACTTGGTAGTAGTACAAACAGTCTCATTTTAGAGTTAAAGCCATGTCAAGCTTGTGGTCAAGTCAAGAGGGTGCTCTCTTCACTGAGGCAGCAAGGAAAAATAAATGTGGACATGTCTAAGCATATGACACATAGGAGAGAGGCTCTTCTACTTGTGCAGAATGGAAATGAGTTAATAGCTCAGCCACCACACAGCTCCTGGCTTTGGTCAATTTTGTCTCCCTCTAGAACAGCAGCTGAAAATGAAGATGGACAGGCTCATGGTTCCGACATTCACGTGTTTTGAGAAAAGCACAGTTGATTGTTCATTCAGCACTGCTGAAAGAGCAAAATCTACAGTTCTTACCTGATGTGCAGCATTATGGATTTTATAGACATATACATAAAGTGAATGTTTTTCCTGAAGGAAATTTGCCACAAGGAGAGGTGCTCCTGGAAACGAGTCAGATGGCAAATATTTTTATACACACAACGTGTTGGCAGGTTGGCAAGTAGGTACTGTTAAGGAAAAAAAAGAAAACCCCGCACCATTTTTGTGAGCATGCTATTCTGAAGGCAAGTCCAACTGGCATCCTCATTGTGCTCAGCATACCAAGAGCTATACTGGAAAATCTGTGAACTGCAGATGGTAATACAGCATACTGTGATATGGACAAATGACATCTTGATGTGAGGAGAAAAGAAGTGCATGGCCAGAGACTCTGCGAAGCTTTGGAAAAAATCCTGACTTTTCCCAGCTAAAGCTGAATGTTCATTCCCTCCCCAAGCCTCTAAATTCCTATAATGGAAACAGCATACTGCAGAGGAAAGTTAATAGACTGGCATTGACATGTTAGATAAAATACGATTTTAGCTGCCATCAGCATGATGGTCCCAACAGAGAGGAAAATGATTCCAGAGAAAGATGAACTGCCAAGGGACATGGTGCCTAATCTCGCTATTCAAACCAGCAGAGAGTCAGTGGCAGTGAAATGCTCATCTTAAGAAGCCTGAGAAATCAGAGGAATTAACAGCAATATATCACTGGAGAAAATGTGGCATTGAGCATAGAACTGAGTGCCTGTCGTACTTCCAAACAGAATACTGAAGGAATCTTCCTCTAGAAGTATGGACAAAATGGGAAAAGGTGCAGTAACAGAAATAATATTTTCAAGAGCTCAAAAGAAAGAAAAAAAGGGGGAAGGTTTACCTGAATCCAAGGGTAGTAAGGAATATTGTCTTTATTGCCAGTGTTAACTGAAGGTGACTATAAACAATTTACTGCCATCACAAACATGCCCAGGGAATCCAAGACTAATTTTTAAGCATGGCTTACAAGTTGAATACAAACCTGAGGAAAAGACTGCACCCTAAAAGAGCCATTTACTTAACCACATTCCAGAATAGTATTCCATCAAAAGGCAAATCTTTTTTGTTTATTCTTAGAAAAATGTGGGTATGAAGTCAGATCTGAAGAAAGCCTGGTGATACCCCTTGAAAATTCCATTCACAACCCTGAAATACCTGGATGTTTCTGCTAAGATTACTAACAGTGTAATAGCTACCACTGTTGGAATTTTCAAGGTTTCACTTTAAACGTAATATTCTACCAAAATGAACACAGGCAATTTATACCTGTCAGAGTGATAATCACTATTAGGAAAACAACATTTTAATTATTGCCAAAACCCATGGTGAATTAGGGTTGCCAAGAATGCCTTGTTGCCACCCAGAGCGTGTTAAGTGTACATTATCTTTGAGTCTTTGAAGGCTGGCAGAACAAACCAGGACCAAGCAACATCCAGGTCACATTTTTAATGCAATCTTCCATCTTCTGTTTTGCACCCCACAGAGCTTTAGCCTGTGTCTTCTGTTCATGTATTCTCACTGACCTCCACTGCATGGGGCAAGACTCAGTGACACTGGTAGCTGAGGGGAAGTACAGCTGTAGCTAAAGAAATGAGGAATCTTTTCTGTGGGTGACACAGTGCAGGAGATTGAAGTAAATGCTCATAACTTTCTTGGCTCTCAAAGCCTGTGCATATTTCTAATAGTTTTAAAGCTGTCTGTAGGTTTTCAACTTGCTGCTGGAATCATTTCCACATGCTAACAAACCCAGTTAATAGTTCAACAAGGAGAGGCGAGGCAGAAATGCTTCACCCCAATTAGACACTCCTTTGCACTTTTTCAGTATCAATTTTTGCAGTAGTATTTGCACAGAATCACATCTTCTGTCTGCCAATTTGACTGAACTAGTGTCCTAAGGATTTCTGATGGGCTAGCTTTGCTCTCAAGAGGTTACACGCAGAAGCGTCCTCAGAGAGAACCCATAAACAAACATGAATAGATATCTTTTTTTTTGAAAGCCTGACCTAAATTTGACCTTTTTTCTTAGTAAAGACATGTTCTAAAAGCATCTCCAGCAACCCATCCTCTTTCACTGCCACTCATTACACTCCCAGGTTCAGGCAAGGTGCATCCTCATGCAGTCACAGAGAGGCTCACTGGGGCCTCTGTCAGAGGAGTACTGTGACAAAGAAAAGACTGAAGGAGCAAGCTGCAGCGTGCTTTCTTCCCCTCTGGCAGGCGAATTAACAAAATATGTTCATTGCACTGACAAAAAAGAAGATCGAAATTAGAAAACTTGTTCTTGTTGTCTTTTTCAGGTGTTGCTTGAGAATACTGTAAATTTGAGGGTAAGCCTGGAGGGCAGCTGGAAAAGCAAGAGCTGAATTAACAGTGATGTGAACTGAATTTTTGGGAGAGAAAGTTCTGCTTCTGTTTATTCCTGCCTCAAAACTCTCTAGCAGGTTGTCACTTGCAATACAACATGCAATACAAGTAGTGCAGAGCAGGACACAAGTAACATGTGGAAGCAGTTTATATGACCAATACTTTCAGAAGAGTCATCAAATCAACAGTAGCATAATGATTTATTTATTATCTCAGAGTATCCACAATTTTAATTTTGAATGACTTTTTGAATTAAACATACTACATCTTTGGTGGCATCTTCCATTCCTTTATAGATTATTTGATACCAATATAATATTCACCCTTGTGATTTATTTGGTTTGCTTGCTGGTATGACTGATAAGGTATGATAATCCAAAGCCCAAGCAAGATTGTATAAGGGGTTTCGGTTTTGTTTTAGGTTGGTTTTTTTTTCACTTCCCAGGCCTTTGTATCAGGTCTCAAAAGAGAAAAAATGATGGTGGAGATTCAATAACCACATAAATTCTCTTCCTCTACCCATTATAATTTTTGCTTCTGATTAACAACACTCCAGCCCATCATCTCCTTGCATAGTTTAGCTGTATTAAAGCAAAACAGATGTGAGAAGATTGACTTTAGAATGAATTTCATACCAGTTAAAAGAAATGGAAAATTATAGCTCCAACTTGTAATTGAAAACTGATATTCATCTTCAGAATTATCACTCATCCGCATGCCTCTGCTCAGCCAAGATTTTTAAACTAACAACTGCACATGACTCAGTTACCAAATTCTCATTAACAGTATGTTTTGTCAGAACTCCCTGAGGTAGGGTTTGCCTACATCTTGTATTTGTATGAACCTCGCTTGGTTTTCAGCAGAGGCAAACACTTATACACATTCAGCTTATTATCTAGTTGTGGAACTACTCACTGGATAATCCTCCCCTATCACAGCAAGTATATGCTATTTGTCTTCATCTGTGGCTTATGCTCCCCATTCATTGAGGTTCTGTTTGTTGTTATGGTGCCAACTTCTCTTGCTGCCCGTAACATCATCTGGTATTTTCCACTCGTTATATGTTTGAGCAAAACACAGTCACGCTTCACCTACTTCTGGTGTATGGCACTTTGCTCTCCATTTTACTTTAAAAGGAGCTTCCATTTTACTTCATTATGTCCCTTCAAATCTTTCGTTAGAGCTCTTCCTTTCTGTGACACCTAGAGAATACTTGTCACACTTGGATGTGCAGAAACCAAGCACACAGACCATTATCATTTTATTAGCTCTCTGTAGTCTCTTTTCTGCCTGTGTTCCATTTACGATATGTATCAGCAGATCACAGCAGAATCTCAGCTTTAGGACAAAGAATTTATAAGCAATAATAACACAAATAACAAATGGTTTGATTTTTTTCTTTTAGCATGGGATGAAATACATGTGCACATACATTACTACTTCAGTTACCACAACACCAGCTTTGGAAGAGCTCTAAATAAATGCAGTTGCTCTGAGTGTGTCACTACCTATTCTGTTTTAATCACAATTACTGACAGCACACTGTTGTAGCAGTAGCTCTGCATTTCCACATGAAAATCTTGCTTTTAGCAATTCATGAACTGTGTCTAAAAATACATTCTCATTTGAAAACTGGCATTCAAGCTACAAGTCTAGAGGCAGTTCCTATTAAAACCTATTGAGTTACTTCAGCAGTTTTATCTAAGACAACTTTGCTGTTCCAGAAAACATTCTTCCATTTTTCCATGCTAAGACCTGACTTTGATGGCATTGTTCTGCATTTCAATTATCTTGAATATAAGCTTAAAATATAATATATTCATTTATCATGTATCAGCTTTGTACTTCCTTGCCCTTTGACAATCAGTGCTGAGTAGCAGCAGGAAGCCACCGGTTTCAGTCACATAGAGTAGAGAAAGGACTATAGAATGCCAAAAAGCATAGGGAAATGCCCGGTCCTTTGATTTACTTTGGCAAATGCATGATGTAAACTATGTGTCTGATTTACAGACTTGCTACAGAACAAAGTGGCATTGGTCTTCCAAGTTAAACAAGCACCCAGCCAGGAGAAAGGCTTCCCACAACACAAGGGAGTCCTCTAGGAGCATGTAAAACTGCTCCCAGAGACCAAGGGTTCTAAGTCAATGAGATCCTCTCCCAGTTCATTTGCAATTCCTTTTTCAAGTTTATTACATTTTTTCTCAGCCTTGGGAAGGCCTTACAATGTATAGACGTTTACTCCAGCCTGTTATGGGCTGCATGAACCTCAGAGTGGCTGAGTGAAGCTACAGCGCTGTTAGCATCTCCATCAACTCTCCTGCGCTTTCTCTGCAAGATCTGCCAAATCACAGGGGAGAATTTAAAGAGAAAAGACCCAAGCTGCCTGGCTCAGCATGGATTTAGCACATAAGCAGGGTGCTAGATGCCAAAATTTTCCGTGGTTGGATACATTTGGCTTAGGACTAATATGTTTGTTTTGCTACCTAGAACCTGCTGAAGGTTTGTATGGAGATATGGCAGCTCGCAATATTTAGAAAGGGGTCATTGCTCTCTGTGAATCTCATAAATTTAATCATTGTTGAGTTTCATTCAGCAATTTATTCAAACTTTCCACACTGTGCTGTTACACAGACCTAGAACAGCGCAATCACTGTCCTCATGTTGGCATAACTATACATGAATTGGGAGCATTGCACACAATATGCACATGAAAACTTGCAAAGAAGGACAGATAGTGCAGGTATATACTATCTGTAAGAATATCAAGTGCATAATTTAATTATTTGGTTAACTTGAATATCCCATGACACAAAAATGCATTATGTACTTACTAACATAAATGATGTAAAACTAAAGAAGCCAGTGTAATAGGTTAAATTTCCAGACAAAATTCACTACAGCCCTCTGATTATTTGCAATTATATGTGCAAGCAGAGCCCTTCGCAAATGCAATTATGTGAGTAAACTGTTCAAGTGGAAGGTCACACCAGTTTCCGCACAGGAAAATTCCCCTGGGGAGATAGAATGCTCACCCAGGTTATACACTGGGCCACAAAAGCCAAGCTTTTTAAACAATAGTTGTTAGCATTTACTAATATATGAATATGATTCTGAGGTTAAAAACTAAAGGACAGAGAATGAAATCCAAAGGGAATAAGATAAGATTAATGGGAAAATCTAATGTCTGAATTTTTCTTATGTATGTTAGCACAGTCATGCTTTCTTGACACCAGCAAATTGCATTGCTGCTTAGTAGCATCATTATCTTAGCTCTAAAATATTCAATTAAGATTTTCCTGAATGGGATTTGTTAGAAAAATATTATGGTATTTCCAAAGTATGAGCCTGATTTAATTTTTTGCTTCTTTATTCTTTCACTTGCCAGAAAGAATTGGAAGAAATACTGGACTCAGTTCCACTGACTCAGCTTTTTTTCTAGTAATATACAGAACTGCAACTGGTTAGTTTCTTTATTAATTCTAGAATGGGTCTTTTTTGAGATGACTCCAGGAAAATTTCTCCTTCTATGAAATGTTTCTATTTTGCTTCAATAAAAGATATGTTTTGACTTCTAACATATAATTGTGAAAAGAGATAAAATTAATGAATTACTGCAAATTTGAAATACTATTGGATAAAGGTCTTGATCAGTAGAGTGGACTAAAATAATGTACCTTATCTAATTTATCTATTTTTTATTTTTCAAACCCATTCTGCCATCCAAAACATATACCAGTTCTGCTGATGCTTGCAAAAAGCAAAGTCTATTGCTTTGTAATAAGCAAACATTAAAAACCTGACAATAGCACTTAGACTTGAAATAATAAAAATGTGAATATGCTATGCAGGAATTAAGGTATTTTTTAGCATTAAGGTTGAAATTGATATTAAATCAGTGGGTTAAAAATACTACATGGTCAGGTCATCATTTGGCCATATCACCCAACTTAGAAAAGAGACAATCAAGTCACAGAAGTTAAGGAACAAAAAAAAAAAAAAATCCTTTTTAACCCTGTATCACATGATTAAAAAAAATCAGGTTGGTTTAATTGAAACCTTTTTATTCCTCTCTCATCTCATCGCTAGAAATAGCTAGCAGGCGGTCCTTCTACCCATGTTGATTTTAGGCCCTAGTTACAGATATTAACTAAAACAGTGAAATCAATTTAGCTAGTCTTGTATAGTTTCTTCAATTTCTGATTCAGTGCCATTACACAATTGCAAAATTAAGCTTTGCGCCTTGTAGTTTTCCAGTTGATCCAATACATTTTGCAAAATGGAAAACCCCTGATGGAGCATGCTGGGCTCCTCTCACTGCAGGCACCTCTTTTTCTTTCTCAAGTGTTTTACTTGATGGATCTTGTATTGATGAGCTAGTCTGCATGTTTTAGGCATTGCTGGTTGATAACGACAGTATTCAGGTCCTAAAGGCTGGTTAGAGACTCTCATTTCTCCTGAAGTTAGAAAAGTATTTAGAGAAAGTCCCATTGAGGATGACTTCTGTGAGATGGTCATTGCTGCAATCATATGGTGAAAAAGGTGAAGGAGGAAGACCAGGGCTGTCTTCATGAGAAAGGGCCCTTATTTTCAGTAAGTAGGTGACAGCCATATAATCTGGACATTTATGCCTGGTTTGCGCCTTCATAAGCTCACAGAAATAGCTACAACCTTGGTTTTTTTTTTTAAGTCATTCATTCGCCACCAAAGCATCTAATGTTGCATGAACATACTGGAATTCAGTTGAACAAACTCACTATCAGCAGCCCCATCACACCACCAGGCATAAAAGCTAAAGGAGAATATATAGAGCCTCGCTAATTTTTACACTGTACGGTTTATGCCCCATTAATGAGAAAAAACTAATAGCAAAGACCTGCTTTTACATTTTATCAATGTAAGTTCCATATAACATAAAATCATAAAATATATGCCAAGGGAAAAAAAAATCTCGTTTGAGCTATTTCTCTCTTAGCCTCTTGTTACTATAGCTGTCATTTTTCCAGTGCATTCTTTAGAAATGAAATGGCATATGAATTGACACCATAGTAATTTTAGCATCAAAGAATAAGAGCCTATAGAATTTATATAGCTACAGTATGCCATAAATCACAGTTTCCATAAAAAACACTAAAATAACTCAGCCAACACTATCATAATGAATTTCTTAAAAAGAATACAATGAAATTGTGTGCTGCGACCTGCATTTAAAAATTAATGACAGATATCTCTCCCCATTTTGCTGACTCTTTTCATATCACTTTAATGCATTCAAGTATCAATATCAGTGCATGGGAATAAGCACTACCAGACTGAGATGCCCCACTGGTATTATTGATCATTCCAGACATTGTTATTAGTCAACTACTTCTGTTCATGGTAAATTGTCAGTTTAAACCTGATATGTATCTGTTTATTTATTTCAGCTATGACAGGACAAGAGTACAAGTAATTACAAACCATTTCTTCCAGTAGATTCCAGGTATTCAGTTTGGATTTCTTTCTGAGCGACATAAACAAGCTACTTCAAAACTGTCAATACCTCTGACATAAGCTTTCTGTATCTTTCATTAAGTTAATCATCTTCCTCTGGATTTTCTCCAGGAATTGTATTTAGCAATGGAAGAAAAAAGGCAACTCAGACTACAAGCTCACAATATTCTGTAGCTTTGTCTACTGTTTGTTTTAGGGCGAGATATTTTTTGTCTCTAGGAGCTATCAAAGGAAACTTTGACTAGATTAAAGATGAGGAAGGCTAGTAAAGCATGTGGGACAAAGGAGAAGCATTTAGGAAGACATTCAAAGGTCAGTGCAGAGCAATTAGGCTTTTTGGCTCTGAATCTGCAGAAAACTATAGAGGGAGCCTAGAAAGATTAGCTCAAATGGCTAAAGTTACGTTTTTGGAATACCTCATAGATGCCAGACCCTTAGGTGGCTAAACTTAGATGAGGTAAATCCCACTCTCAGTGTGGTGTCAATTCAGTAGTGCACTTAATCATGAGCTCTTTTATAGCAACTGCCTCCTACTGATGAAAATTAGAGAAGAATATAATTTTTTTTTTTCTGGATCTGGGTTATGAATAAGTATAATTAAGGACAATACTGAAACATACTTTCTTGATAAAATAATATCGACATTTTGGAATTAAAAGATTTATTAAAGAATAAATATTTTTGATAGATTTATGGAAAATAAAAAGACCCAAGCAGCTAGAAGACAATAATTTTTTAGATTATTGATCATTTGAGATGCTTGTGGTCTTATGGGGAAATGATTGTGAATTCCTAATTAAAGTATTAATGCCCAGTGATTTTAAGTCTGAAATACCATGTTTTGTGCTCCTAATGTCTCCTTTGGTATTTGTTAGGATACTCTAACTGCAAAACATTTCTGTAAATGGGAACTGTAATCCAGATCTTTATGTAAAGTGGAATCCATATCTCCACGATTTCCAGAGTTTTGTCTTTTACGGGAAGACCGGATCAACATTGTTCTATCTTTCTCAAAATGTGTAGCAGAGGTTGTATCTTGAGACTAAATCTCACACAATATTTTAAACTTCATGATTGTGTTTTCCCATGCTACTGCTTTACAGTCTCTGTAAGAAGGAGCAGATAGAAAAGAGATAAATTCCAGTACTTGAGAGATGGTTGTTTACAAAAGTTCCTTTCTTCCCTGTATCACTTAGAGAGGAAAGTGAGATATTGGTGTTCTGTGCTGTCATACTTTTTATCAAGCCATGTATCCAAATTCGTTGTAAGGACAATGAATTTCAAGATTTTCTATTTGCAGCTTAGCAGAAATTACAGGTTTTCTTTCTTTCTTTCTTTCTTTCTTTCTTTCTTTCTTTCTTTCTTTCTTTCTTTCTTTCTTTCTTTCTTTCTTTC